>JBBPBT010000251.1:262560-273725 GCA_037974875.1 Cicer bijugum | reverse complement strand
GTGAAAAGTTAAATATGAATATTTAAACGCTAAAAACTTAAAAATATTTAATTCATCATCCATTAAAAAATTGTTCGAAAATTAGAAAGATACACAATAATTATTTTGAAATTAGAGACAAAAAATAAAATAAATTTTTTTAAAAGACTAAAAATTGACAAAAAAATTTAATAAGAACTAAAAACAAAATACTGAAAATTTAAGTATACTAAAAACTTATTTGACTTTTAAAATCAATATAAACACCATAGATTGTGTAACACCATATATTAAATGTCTAAAATATAATTCGAGCATCAGTATAAGTCAACAAAAGAGGTGATTAATACATAATATTCGTACAAATGTATTAACATACATATTAATCCTTCATAATAAAAGAGCAAAATGAAATCCATAACATATCTATAGTTCAAAACAACTTGCTATAAATGTTAACTAAACTACAACATAAACTTATATGCTTCATTCTCGAGTTCTTGATCCAAGTCTTTTTAGGTGTAAAATATTTAAACAACGTGGGATGATATTACATCTCAGTGGAGTCTCAAAGGATTCATTTGGTTTCATTAACAATTTAATTCAAGAATATACTTATTCTCTCTTTTTTCTTTTTTTGTAAACTACTTTAAAATTATCTTTTCTATATATAGCCTTAATTTTTTTAAATATTTAAGCCACTAGACATTAATAATATGACTACTTAATTTTTTGTTTTACTAATGTCATATTCTTGTTAGTAATTTTATTTTGGTAAGACTGAACATAATTAAGCCTTAAGCGGTGTCCCACTTACTCATCATTTTCGTCGAATATACACCGATAACTCATCTAACTAGAATAAATTATATATTTCTTCCCTTATTCATACATCTATTTTATATATATATAACACCACTCGTGAATGACAACCTCAATAATTAATGAATACACTATCACACATTCAACATTGCACATTATTGTGATTTTCATTAATATAACATAAAACACCACTTAATTATATGGTAACTTATATGTTAATATGAGAACATGATTAGAATAACCTCATTAGAATACATTTTTCAAAAATAGCACCAAATTTAGGATAAAATGACGTGAAGTTGAATCCAACTCTTTCGTCAACTAACAAGAGTGTATATGTAACATAATTGAGTAAACCATCACTCTTTGAAAATTTTATGATGTCTAATTTACAAAAATGAGATAATAACTTTTGTATAATTTGTAACTCATTTTTAAGTATCAATACTCAATCAAACACAATGAATTTTGTACTCAAATTGAGGGTAATTGAGTCTAGTTTCCATGAAGTTAATAATCACTTGAAATGAAGTATACATAAAAAATTATTACCAAAACATCACAAATATATATCCGATGAATTTTTAAACTAACAACATGCATTTCAATCACACCAATTTCCTAAAGAATTTTACAAACACAAATGTTAAAAATTATGAATACATCATTAATGAATGCATCAAACAACCAAATTGAAAAGGAAAATGACACAATACATCACAACAACATCAATTCACTAAACATAATTTGTCACAAGAATGCAATTCAAGGTCATTAATATAAAACACATCAAGAGAGCACAATTTATATGTCATAAAAAAACTTCAATTCTACTTTATTCTATTCTTAAATTTAGTCATATAGTTTTACGTGCATGGTCTATTTTAATCATCTATTTCAAAATCTTTAAACATTATATAGAACTTTTTTTTCTTTTCAAACTCTTAAACCCCAAATCCATAATCTATAGTAAACACTACTTCACACATACTTGTAAGAAAATAGAAAAAGGAGAGATGCCTCTAGATTTTCAAAAGATTTGAAAAGATTATTGTGATATCAACTTTTTTTACTGGACTCCTAGAAATTAAATTAACTACTCTTCCTTTCTCTTCTGCTTTGTTTGCCAAAAAAATTTATCTTCTCTCTTTCCCCTCTTGATCTCTCTAAGTTCCTTTCATTTTCTTTCTTTATGTCTTGTCTCATTGATATGTGTGTTGTTTTGGTGTGTGTCCAGTAAGTAAGTTATGTAGTGTTGGCTTTGAGGCTTTTGTCTCATGGAATCTATATAAAAAATAAACCACTTTTTATATTCATTGTTCTAATTCCCTAACTTATAACGTCAGAAGAAACTATAACATACATCATTCTATATTTTTTTTCTTCCAAAAATTATAATTTTATATTGATAAGTAAATATAAAATAATTACTAGAAATTACTTAATGTTAAAGAGGGATGTTATAAATTGTATCGGACGAAATGAATTATAGTATAAGATGTGAGAAGAAAAAAAAAATAGTAAAATCAATATAATTACTTTTTTTTACTAGTTTCATAGTCAAATCTATATATTAAAATTGTTAAAAGAATGAATATTATTATTTTGATTAAAAATAAAAAGATTTAATTGCAGTTTTAGTCCCTCAATTTTTACTGATTCACAAAATTGGCCCCCCTATATTAAAAATCTATAATTTTGGTTTATCCCCTTGATTTTTGAACTAATAAAACGCTTAAAAACTTAAATTTTAAATTTGGAAATTTTTATATTTTTAATTTAATTATTGATATATGAATAGTTAATACATCTAAATAATTACATATTATAGAATTGTATGTCACATCATTAAAAATATATCAAATCATCATTTTTTATTTCAAGAATACGAAGAAGGGACCAAAATTGTCAGCTTTTAAAATAAGGGGACCAATTATGTAAATTAATAATAATAGAGGGACTAAAACTGCAATTAAGTCAATAAATAAATATATTCATACAATCACTACAACATTTTTGTTTTTCAACAACATTTGAAATATGTTGTCAATACACCAAAGAATGTTGCCAAAGAGAATAAACAATATTTTTTGTGCGTCCCATGCGAGCGTTGCCTATTACTTTTGACAACATTTTTCTCACACTTTTGAACACATTATTTATAAATGTTGTCTAAATTATTAGAATAAGAAACAATTTTTCAACGCATCTAAGACAACATTTTTTAATTGTTGTTTTAGCTTACAACGATTGATAAATGTTGTCTTAAAACAATAAAATTAGAAGAATTATATATTCATACAATGAAATTAACCACCAATTATATAGCATTCAACTTGAAAGTAAATACTAACTCAAATAGTAGAAAAAGAATTTAACTTTCTAATAGCTAAAAGTTAAAAATGTTTGTGGTAAGTTGTAACTAATAAATTGGCTATAGTTACTTCAATTAACCACAGTTAATGTCTAACTTTAATACTCCTCCTTAAGTTGGAAGATAAGGAATGATCAGAAAAGGTCCAACTTACTGAAAATGTCTAGAAATAGAGGTTGGGATATACTTGTTTTGAGGATTCGACATGGTAGAGTTTAATGAACCCAAATTGAATATGTTCCCGAATGAAATGTCAATTGATGTCCATATGATTGGCTTATGCATGGGGAGTAGGGTTGGATGCAGGCTGTGTTTATTAGCAAAGTAGTTTTTTTAATGTCGGGTCACAAAACGCATTGCCAATAAAAATGCAAAAACTAGTTGTTAATCTTCTAGTATCTTAATTAGCATGAACCATAATCGTCATCCACATAAGTTATAGGTTTAAATGTGGAAGCAATAGGGAAGAGAAGGCCATGTCTTGTCAATGCCTTTAAGTTCATCATGAAGTGATGGACTACTTGAATATATAGTCTATGTGGAATCGTGTACATGAGTTTGTCAATCAACTTGTGGTAAAGAGAAGCATATCAAACAAGAGTTTTCCATCAATGCATTCAAGGATATGTCAAGCTCCATTAGAATGTGGTAAGGCATAACAATTGAGAAATTAGTATTGTGAAACAATTGTAAAACATATTTGCATTGGCATAAGTGAATACCCTACTTAGATTTGGAATAGTTGTGATGCCCTTTATTTTAATTTTGTTTCTTTGATAATTGCATGGACGAAATCAAGATAAATGTTAAATATCTATAGGGAATTGTATCATATTTGTTATAATTTACTTGTTATAATTTATTGATCCATTTGAAGATCAAAGAATAATGTTATTTTAAACAATCATATAAGACAACACTTACATGCTAAATTACATAGAACCGAATCACAATAATATGGTTAGTCGTCTTAAGAAGACCAACTTTCCATTACTCTTAGAGAAATCTCTTGGAAATAATACTGGTAAGTTTGAAGTGGTGTAAACAATACTTATATCTTAGAGAGGTAGAGTAAACAATAATCGTAATATTTGAAAGGCATAAAGAATTCTTGTACTTTGGATAGGCAGAGTAAAGAATACTCGTAGACCTAATGAGACTTAGAAATATAACACTTGGGAATTATAGCCTAGTGAGACTTGAAGAAAAAATATACTAGCAAGCAAGGAGAGGTCATGTGAAGAATACTCAAAGCCTAAAGAGGCTAAGTTAAGAATACTTAAATCTAAGAAAGGTCGAGTAGAGAATACTCAAAATCTGAAGTGGTTAAGTTAAGAATACTTAAAGCTTGGACATGATGAGATAAGATTCGTCAAATTTTGAAGAGGTATTGTCAAGAATACTTGCATGTCAATCATTAACACTAGATTGAGTCCTTCAAGTGAAGAAGGAAATATCTCTCTGTTAGGGGAGAACTAGATGTTCAAATCGGTTCGTTATGGACTAAAATAAAAATCATTGTGTTTTCCTTTGTCATTACTCTCTTTATTGTAAAAGTTCTTTAAGCCTTTTCTTCAAACAAATTTAATCAAACATTTTAATAACAATGAAAGATAAAACATTGGTAAAAAAAACTTGTTTACACCTAAAAATAAATGGTTTGTTGGTCGAGATTGGTAAATAATTGAATTTACAGTTAGCTAAATTCCCCTTAGCCAACATAAGTTAAATTCCCCTTGTGTTCCACTTTTTAACGCCACTAACTAGATTTAACAATTAACATGGAGTCACTATTTGAAGAAAAATGCACACACATATATTGGCAATGGAATGTGTCATTAAGATAGGAACGACGAACTAGTCGTGGGGTGTCATGTCAATAGGTGTTCAGGGTACAAAAACTGAACTGAGTTGGACCACATTAAAGGTTTGATTCAGTTATTAAAAACCACTTTCAAATTAAGTTCAGTTCAGTTCTGAACCGGTTTAAAACAAGTTTAATATTTTGAATTTTTTTTTTATTAAAAATAGATTTCGAACTAGTTTTTCGGAAAAATAATTTTGACATAAAAAATTTCGATTTTTTTCCGAGAAAAATAGATGTAAAAAATGTTTTGAGAAATTCTTTTCAAGAAAAAGTTTTTTATTGAGAAAAATAGATGTAAAAAATTTTTGATTCAAAAAATTTCAAGAAAATTTTTTCGTTTTTTTCTAAAAAATTTTCGATAAAGAAAATGATTTTAATTTTCTTTTTTGATATTTCATTTTTTTTTTTTGAAAATTTTTTAAGAAAAGAAATATTAACTGAGGTTAAAAAAGTTTTAAAATGATTAAACTAGTTTTTGAATTAAGTTTGATTAATTGATTTGTTTTAAATGTATGGTTCAATTCATTAATCATATATTTTGTACACCCATATGTATATCTCCGACAACAGGAACAATCGCGCATTACCCACATAAATATCCGAATAAAGCTACATTTTTGTAGAACGCAATGTTATTCGAAATAGGATTAGCATTTATCATTAAATACAAACAAACAAACCCATTCAGTCAAATAAACTTTATGTATTTTTTTCCCTTTATCTTTATGTGTTACTTTTATCTTTATGCATCCCTTATTTTAGTAGCTTAAAAGACTCATAAATTGTCCTTAATACTCTTTGGAGTAATTAAGGAGTCCATATAGTTGATGGATAAAGTTTTTTTCTCATCACAATCGTTTGAAGAAAAGAGAATTATAATTGAGAGTTATTAGTTGATACCTCAGTTAATTTTCAAATTCTACATATCTGAATGAAATAGCTTTAAAAAGAAAACACAATTCAAACTTCCAATTTTTTGTGTGTTTGATCGTGTTTACCGATGGTGTTGCTAAGAATTCTCTACCCTAATTTTTTGCAATCTTTAATGGTCTTTCTATTGTGTGGCAATATGTTTTTTTTCTTAACAAAACAAACTCATGTCATATCATTTCTAACATAGATTGTTCCATATAAAGAGGTGTAGGCTCAAAAACTTGAGAACTAGCCATATATATGTAGCTGCTACATTAGTTTGTCTCCTAAAAAATTAGACCAATGCGTTTTGATATAATTTGAATACAATATTGTAAAATAAACATGAAATTGGATAAATCAGACTTTGGATTATTGAAATAATCACCACCACCTTGGAATCTAACTAAAAAAATGATATTGTCAATATGGATTTCTCCAACCGAAAACAACACTTGAACCAAATAAGTACGTCCAAGTAAATTAATAGTTGGCTACAACCACACATTATCCTATAGTCATCAACTAATATAGGGACAACCAAACAAGTATGAGAGAAATACTTTGGCAGCTTTTTATGCTATTTTTATATTTATTTTTATGAATGCGAGTATTTTCTTTATGCAGTATTAACAATACAATTGAGTAAAAAAGCAATCAATGAAATAATAAAAGTGGATATACATTGAAAGGAAAATTGCTAAAAATATAGGTTATAACCTATAGTTAGTTTATGTAAATGTATGTATTTTCACTAATTAGGAATTCAATTATAAATTATTTTCGTGATATATATATATGAGAGATGTTATGTGTTTTGATAAATTATTAATATAGTTAGTTTATGTAAATGTAAATTTGTTTGACGAATTTTTTTTAATCAATTGTTGGATGAATATTTTAAAGGTTCATGCTAATCACTTTTAAGTATACTAAGTAGAAATTTTGTATAAAAAATAACAAAATTTAAACTTTCAAAAGTTGAATACATAATTTCAATAAACTATATATTTTTATCTAAATTTTATTTTTTAAGCTTTTTGGGATTTAAAATTATTTAATAAATTACTCTATCCAATTTCGTTTAACATTTTCTTTTCAATCGGTATTAAAAGTGATCTATTTAATCTTTGTTGAAAAATTATAAAATTTAAATAAAATTTTATTTATTTTAATTTTGAAAAACTTATTTAAGCTTAAACAACAATTACATAAATCTTTGACATTATTCTATAAAAAAATATATACATTTGTACAAAAATCATTTTTTATATAATTAAACATATCAATCAATGTACTATTTTTCCATTAATTTATTTATCTTAAATAGTAGCTTTGGTGGCCTACCACCACTAGGGTCGACCCTGCCAATAGTATAATCTTGGCTCTTGCCGCTGCTTATAGTCCTAGTTGTGGCCATGCTTCAATTGATAAATAGTGGATATTAAAAGCATGTCAAGCACTTTCTGGTTCAATTTAACATCTATACAATTCCTAAACATTCCGACAATACTGTTTTAAATATCATTTTGGAATTATATTTATAATTGCGCAACTATCTTTTATTTGAGCGAAGTAAATGAAGTGCAAGGTAGTTTGCTAATCGATGAGTTGCTCAAGATTTAAGTTTTTTTTGGCTAATAGGTTCAACTCCTGTTGTTAATGTGAGAGATTTTGTCCTGACTTTCAGTGGTGGAACTTAACAAATTGAAATGAAGGGACTAGCATAATTATATAAATAAAAGAACTAGAAGAAACCACACATACGTTCATGTGAAAAATACCTTAGAAAAACATAGGAATATATATAGGATAAAAAATTTATTGATAATAAATAAATAGTATAGTGAAGACGACAAAAATGACTAAATGTAACAAATACGAAATGCTAAATCCTTGAAGAAAAAGTACATAGTACAATATAAAAAAAATATCCACTTAAAATAGTGCTATTTTTTCCTTCAAATTCTTAAACTCATCAATAATTGAATTAGAATAGAAGTTATTAGGTATTTCTTTTTCAATATAAATGATCAAAATGCCCTACTTTGAAAACAAAATATAGGATTATCTTACTTTTTTGTCTCAGTTGCTGATCGCAACTTGGGGATGCGACTTGTTAAAGAAGTTTTCTTTTTTTATTTTAACAGATGGTCGCATCTTGGGATGCCACCTCTACTGGAACAATTTTTTTTCTTTCTTTTTTGCCATTTAATCAATATTTGTATTTATTATTAATTATGTTTATTATTATTGACTCATTTAAAAATAATTAAAACATTTAAAAATTACTATTATGAAAAATAATAATAATAAATTTAATAATATTATAAATTTTAATAATAATTATAATAGTAAGAATAAGAATAATAATAAAAAGAAAATTATATTAATAAAATAAAATAAAAAATATATTAAATTAAAATAAAAAATACAATAAAAAAATTAAATCTCCGTAATTAATAATATTGAAAATTTTAATAATAATAATAATAAAGTAAATTATATTAACAAAATATAATTAATTTAATTGAACCAATAAAATACGTTAAATTAAAGAACAAATACAGAAAATTGAGAAGTTGTTATAATAATGTGCAAATATGGAGGAGTAAGTTGTTATAATAATTTACATAACCAAACAAATAGGAGGAGTTGTTACAATAACGTGTCAAAGTAAATGACGTGTTCCTCGTATTTTGTCGATAAAATAACAATGTATTTTCTTAACGAATTTCTCTAGTTTAAGTGCATTTTTTCTCCAATACAATGTGTTTTATTTTAGTTTATTAATAGTATTTCAATTTTTTAATTATTTTTAATTTATTAAATAATCAATAACTCAATTGTTGACAAAATAATATTAAGTGTTAATTTACCAGCAAAATAGGATTGAGTTGTCAAAATAATATAATATGTTAAAATCAAAGTCCTCTGATTAGTTTTGATAAATTATTATAACAACTTGCTCCTCTTTTAACACATTATTATAACAACTTTCTCCTATTTTTCTTATCTAATACATAAAAATTAATAAAAATAATAATAATAATAATCAAATATAAATTTGATGTATTTTATTTAATTAATTTTATTGGTTCAATTTAATTAACTTTATTTTTATTTTATTTTTATTATTATTCTTATTATTATTATTATAATTATCAATATTTTATAATATTATTAAATTTATTATTATTATTTTGAATTTTTAAATATTTTATTTGTTTTTAAATTATTCAATAATAATAAGCATAATTAATAATAAATACAATCATTAAATGGCAAAAAAAAAAACAAAAATTCCTTCCAGTACAAGGTCGCATCCCCAGGATGCGACCATCTGTTGAAATGAAAAAAAAAAAAACTTCTTTAGCAAGTCGCATCCTTAGGTTGCGATCAGCAACTAGAGCTAAAAAGTAGGGCAATTCTGTATTTTGTTTTCAAAGTAGGGCATTTTGGGATTAACAAAACAAAAGTGGCATATTCATATCAAAATCCCTCAAATTGTTTGTCAAACTCATCTTTTAATTTATTATGCAACTTTGTTTTGATGATCTTCATTGGTAAAATAATATTTTTGTTGTAACTGTAGAAATTGAAAGAGTTAAGACAAGACAAATTAAACAATCAAGTAATATGTATCCAACTTTCTTGTTTCTACCAATGATTGATTCAATTCATGCATATTGGATAAGTTCTTCAAATCTAGATGACTAATAGCATCTAAAATAAAATATTGAAGTTGAAACTTGAAACCAATCTTCTCTTGCTCGCTAAAATATGAAGGATAAAATTTATCCACAAGAGTGCATATATTATCAATGTTAAAAGCTTTATAAGCATTCTTAGGAAGTAAAGCAAAATTTAATGCGAGCTCCAATGAGTATCTCCAATTCTTTTTAAAGTGCCAATATGATTTTTTCTTTTACCAATTTTAAGTTCACCAAGCTCTAGAAGTTTAGATATTTCATCCAATTCAGCATCTTGTAACTCATCACGACGTTTACCAGAAGAACACGTAATATAAATAATGAAACCTAAAAGTTTAATCATCTCAAGAAAGTTACTTCTCTTTTTTGAATTCGGTGCTTCATCATGGCGCCTCTAAAAACACATGTTTGAAATGTTAGCCAACAAATTGTATCAATAGAGGTCTTGGGATGTAAATGGTTCTTATAGATTTTTGAACTTTGTACATTGACAATGTTTTTGATGTGTTGAGGTTGATTCAACAAATCTTGACAAACTTTCATTGCATTATTATGTGGAGAAGGACAAAGGTTGTCTTCAATATGGATGAGAAATGCACAATTATTTCTCGGATTAACCTTTTTCTACGCTTTAAATCCTTGTCTAATAAATGCATTTGGCTCAGGACGACCAATTAATTTTTTTACTAAAAAGATCATTGATTTTTTTTTACTAAAGAGATAACATGGTAAACAATAAGTTACATCAGTAATTGGAGAGTACTCTAGCCAAGAAAGAAACATTTTAAACCAAGTAAATTGGAAATTATGATGCTTCTCTCTAGTCAATTTTACCAATTATCCTATGCACCCTTTATGTTTTTGGTACATAGAGTAAGGGTAAGGAACCATTTTAAACTTTCATTGCATTATTATGTGGAGAAGGACAAAGGTTGTCTTCAATATGGATGAGAAATGCACAATTATTTCTCGGATTAATCTTTTTCTACGCTTTAAATCCTTGTCTAATAAATGCATTTGGTTCAGGACGACCAATTAATTTTTTTTACTAAAAAGATAATTGATTTTTTTTTTACTAAAGAGATTACATGATAAACAATAAGTTACATCAATAATTGGAGAGTACTCTAGCCAAGAAAGAAACATTTTAAACCAAGTAACTTGAAAATTATGATGCTTCTCTCTAGTCAATTTTACCAATTATCCTATGCACCCTTTATGTTTTTGGTATATAGAGTAAGGGTAAGGAACCATTTTAAACCAAGTAGATTAGAAATGTCAATTTTAATTACAATAACAAAGATAAAATTAAAAGAAAAAAAAATGATAAGTTATACACTCATAATCTACCTAAATTATCTAAATAAAAAATACTATAAAGTATAAACTCATACATTACTATTATCAAATAGAGCTTATAAATTTATCCAAAAGAAAGCTTGTCATTAGTTTGAAGAAGACATAATATATATATATATATATATATATATATATTGTA
>JBBPBT010000251.1:217684-262045 GCA_037974875.1 Cicer bijugum | reverse complement strand
TTATTATATATTTATGATATTGATAATATTTTAATAGATGACAATAATAATTTTGTAAAATAGTATTCTATTATATTTATACACTTTTTTTAATATATAATCAAATAACTCAATTATTTTAAAACTGATAAAATAATTAATATGTAATGCAATTTTTTTTATTATATTAACTTATCTATAATAAAAATGAAATGTCATAAATACATACAAAGTCTTTTAATCTAAATTATTCAAACAATTTATAAAAATTATTTTTGTATGAATATATCTAAATATAAATTATTTTATATTTAATTTACTTTAATTATCAAATTAATTTTATCAAAATCCATTATGATAATCGCAGATCGAAACACTCTCTCAAGAATGATTAAACCTAAAAATAAAATGGAATGAAAGAACGTTTATAAAAACACTATTGAAAGGAAAAGACAACTTAGTGAAGAAATTTAGAGAATGAAAAGAGACAGCGTACTCGCTCGCGTGGCAACCGGAGCCGCCGTTGGCGGTGCTATCGGCGGTGCCGTTGGTGAGTTATTTTCATCCTTATTCTCCGTTTTGCTACGCCGCTAAAAACAGAGTTAGCTTAGTTGTTGCGTCTTTTTCACAGAACCAAACATGTCACAACTTTCATTCTGTTTTTAGGTTAACGTTGTAATTTGTTTTGGAATTTTGATCTTGTTGCATGCAGGGGCTGTATATGGAACTTATGATGCAATTAGGTATAAGGTATGTATTTGAATTCCAATTAGTGTTTATTTAATTGATTATTGAATAACTGAATTGGGAAAGGCAGATGATTTTTTTGTATAATGTTGGAGTTTTCTTTGCTTTGTTTGAATTTGAAATTCTCCATTATTAATGAAGAATAAAGAAGTAAGGTAATTATGTTGTGTGATGCAAATCATATTGGTGTAGCTTTAGGTTTCAAAGCTGAATCATTAAGAAATCAAATGTATTATTGTTTGTAATTGTAATTGTATTGTAGCCTGGTAAAGAAGAGTTTGGATTCTTAATTTCTTACTGTTTGTTTTATCGCTTAGAACTTCAAGAAGTAAAAATTAGGGCTAAATGAAAGAATTTTAAAGATAGAAGATAAGTCCTGGTGGATGGGGCTCAAGGATCCGACCTTAGTATGATTGATACATATTACGGTAATATTAATATCAATATTGTAATTTGTACATTAGCATAAAAGTTTATATGATCTGTTCAAACTTTACTGAAATTACATCACTGCCAAAGCTTGAAGCCTTGAAGCATTCGACTGCAGCTAGGGTCTAAGATCACTCGATATTTCTTCCCTCTGATTGGATGTAGAAGTAAGCCTTAAGACTTAAGTTTAGCCTGATGGGTAGTTGTTTGGTATCCAGTAAGTAGTCACAAAGGACGATGATCACTATAATTTAACGCTTGATATATGGTCTGAAGGATTTTTCAAGGGCTTTGAATGTGAAGGGAGCCCACAAATAAATGAATGTGTCTAATTGCAATGTGGGAAACTATCTTGGAGAATAATTTAGGATTTAGGACTTCTGAAACTAAGTTTCTTTAGGTTTGTTTGTTTTTATAACGGCCAATGTTAATAATTAGTATTGTTAACATTGTTATTATTTTGCTGAGGGTGAAGATCAAACCTACGACCTCCTTATCACTATTCACTCCACTCCCTAACTCTCCCACCCCTGCCAGTTCTTTTAGGTTTCTGATTAAGTGAACAGGTCTGATTATGATTTGATTGGTTGGAATCAAAAAAAGTAAAGGAGAAAGAAGAAGAAAGAAAAACTTAAGTTTTGTATTTCTTCTTAGATATCAACATGTCTATATCTTGGTGGCTAGGGTTTCTTTGGTAGAAAGTAAATATTATTTGATTTGCTGATAGCTGAATACATTCCTTAAGTGTAATCAATGAATAGTTGGGGACTGATTGAGTAGCCACAATTTAATGTCAGGGTTAAATAACCCGTCTCTAACAAACATGACAGTTCAAATAGTTCAAGCAAACAAAGGGAAACTTTGGAAAACAGATATTTACCGTTCATAGTCATAGATATTACTAATTATTCTACACACTAAGAGAAGTTAAGTGGCTAGGGTTTCTTTGGTAGAAAGCAAATATTATTTGATTTGCTGATAGCTGAAATGCTGAATACATTCCTTAAGTATAATCAATGAATAGTTGGGGACTGACTGAGTAGCAACAATTTAATGTCAGGGTTAAACAACCCGTCTCTAATGAACATGACAATTCAAATAGTTCAAGCAAACTAAGGGAAACTTTGGAAAACAGATATTTACCATTCATAGTCATAGATATTACTAATTATACACACTAAGAGAAGTGAAGTGGATTACAATATAGGTAAAATTGAAAGATTCATTGATAGAACCCTCTGTCTCTTTGCCTGTGTTGGAGAGATACAAGAAAAGAGCCGAGGAAATGTGGATACAAGATGATACAGACTCCTGGATGTGTTTGACAGAACTGGACTCGCTTTAGGCCTTCCATTCTCTCTCAATCAATCAATAAACAACTGGCCTTACTCTTTACTAACTCCTCATCCCTGCTTTAATTCCTAATTGCAGGTGTGAACACCCTTCATCTCCCTTTTCTAGTTACAAGTGGTCTCTAGCAAAGACCTAATTATAGATTGCTAAAAAAATATAGGATTGAAAGTATAAATTCATTTAAAGTTACAATTGTAATATACTATATATCCTATATGATTTTCCATCTTGTAAGGATGTCACATTAATCTCCATTACCAAGTTGAAAATGAATAAATGAGATATATGACCCTTAAATATCTAGCTTCTGCCTGGAATTCTACTATCCATGTTTATATAAGATGATTGATCGATATGATGCTTAGCAGAGGAAAGAGGAGATATGGCCAAAAACATAATGGGCCCCATATGTGGGCCATGATTGAGTGGGTGCCCAAGTTGTCATCTCTGCAGTCCTCTTTACTAAATGATGGTTCGTGATAGAACACTGCAAATTAAGAGGAATGAGGGCCCAAAGAGTGGGCCCCACTTACCCAAGTCACACACCTCACACAATTAGTTTCTAGAATGATGGATGGAGGGAATAGAAGCTAGTTAATAATGTCTCTTATTCTATTGATATTCCATTAAAGGAATGAGGGAAGGGGAAGTGGGAAAGACATTCAGAGGATGAATGAAAGGAATAAAAGCTAGTTAATAATGTCACTTATTTTATATTATAAGAATGAGGGAATAGGAAGAGGGAAAGGTATTTAGAAAATATTCTAAGAAATAATTAGGGGAATTCTTTCTCTAGTTAAGAGTAATTTTGCTCTGGTTTAGGAGTTCTTAGAACTTTGGTTTAGTTTTTCTTTCTGCATTCTTTCTTGATCTCGCCATTGTAAGAGATACTACTCTGAATTTTAAAAAATAATATACCTTTCTCTCCCATTAAAATTCTGAGTTCGATTAGTTTGACAGTTTATTTTACAGTTTTACTTGACCCTGTTTGTGGAATGATGATCAGAAAAAAAATCTTAGAGCTTTATGTAATTGATCTCAGTCTCAAATGTATTCCTCCAATATCATTCTGATAGGAATGGGCTGGACCCCACAAGTGATGAGGGAGATCTCTTAGTAAATAGAGATGAGGTGGGGCCTAAGCAATGACAAGTATATGTGAGAAAGAATAAGAAATGGAATGCAGAAAAATAATGATTGCCTAGCTGGCATATGGAATTAATATTCCACTAATAAATAGGAGTTCATATTCCACTAATAAATAGGAGTGTGTGCAGAAATAACTGGAAGGTTTTTTATTATTTTTTCAGTTACACCTTAGAGGTTGGGCACAATGAGAATTGTTTTTCTCTAACTGAGGAGCATTAGCTCTGGAATCGTTTTCTGTTTTCTTATCAATTAATATAATAATTCCCTTCATTCAATTCTATCTTACCTTTGCTCTATCAATTGGTCCGACCTGCTGCGTTCATGCAACCCATAATGGACGCAAGAATCACCGGAGTGGAGGAGCGTTTGGGACGTGTGGAGGACAACATTGAGTCGTTACGTGACTTCATTGGTACTGAAATTCAAAGGGCTTTGATAGCATTTCCCTTACCGACGTCTCAGGACGATAGTCCAGCAGTTCCTCACTGTTAGATGAATTTCGTTTAGCTGCAAAGAAGGTGGAATTGCCGGCGTTTACCGGTGATGATCCAGTGGCTTGGATCACTCGAGTAGAAACGTATTTCGACGTATAACGCATTTCGGCAGACGTGAGAATTCAATTGACGAAGCTCAGTATGGAAGGTCCTACGATTCATTGGTTCAATTTATGGCACGATTCTACGGAGGATCTATCTTGGGAGAGTTTGACGGAGGCGTTGATCGTTCATTTTGGTGGTGGTCGTTTGGAGAATCCTTTTGAAGAATTGAAGGAATTAAAACAATCTGGATCTGTGGAGGATTATATTGCTGAATTCGAATTGTATTCTTCACAGTGTGGCCGTTTACCAGAACAACAATTACTTGGTTATTTCATTGGTGGTTTACGTCATGACATTCATTCTTGTGTGCGTACCTTCAGGCCTCGTAATTGTTACTTAGCGATGCAATTGGCTCGTGATGTTGAGAATGAATTTGCTGCTGTTTCGGGGTAGGGATCTGGATCTCGCTACAAACCGGGTCAAGGTTCTTGGGCTCGATTTCAAAAACCTAATTGGGCCAATCGCGAAGGGGAAGGGAACAAATTTGCAAACCCTAACCAGACTAGCACCAATGTGGGTAAAATGCGTACCGGGCTGGGTTTTGGATCTCAAATCGGGTCAACACACCCTCTCAATTCTACTCCTCCTTCACATCTTAAATCTGATGATGTTTCACGCCGTCACTCACGCGGTGTTCGCCATTTACCAAGCGCAGAGGTTAATGAGTGTCGCACGAAGGGACTTTGTTTTCGTTGCAATGAACGATGGGATCCCCTCCATCAATGCGCAACAAAACAGTTACAATTGATTATCTTGGGGGATGATGAAGTGGTCAACGATGAATGAGAGTTTGTGGTGCTGGAGGCCGAGTCGGAAGAAGAGATTGCACAAGAAGAGTTAGAATGTAAAGGGATAGGAGTTTTTGGTGTATCCACCACTCCAAACCAGGTTCGCACAATGAAAGTAGAGGGCTGTTTGCAAGGTGCACCTATTTTGGTTCTTATTGACAGTGGACCCACACATATTTTCATATCTCCTAAGGTGGTTGAAGCTCTAGGGCTGCCTATGGTACCTTCTACTCCCTTGGGGGTCAAGTTAGGAGATGGTCATCGTGTTCTAACTATGGGTAGGTGTAAGGGAATCTAGATGGATGTGGGAATGGTGTAGATTTGTTTTGATGCTTATGTGTTGGAGTTAGGTGGTGTGGATCTAATTTTGGGAGTTGTTTGGCTGGAAACTTTGGAGAAGGTGACCATGGATTGGAAAGAAATGTCTATGGTGTTCAACCATAAGGGCAGTATGGTGAAACTCCTTGGCCAAGCCTTAGATGAGAAGATGGCTACATTCCAAAGCATCATCACTTCTTCTCGGCTGATAACACGCTATGAATGGCCTACCTTGATGGAGGTGGTAGGTTCACAAGTGCCTCGCGTCTCAGATCAAAAGAATAAGGAGTTGCAAAGGTTGTTAGATCAATTTGCTATTGTATTTAAAGACATCCAGGGTCTTCCTCCAACAAGAAACACTAGCCATTCCATTGAACTTCGGCAGGGTACTGGTCCGACAAGTGTGAGGCCTTACAAATATCCTCATTTACACAAGGATGAAATTGAAAAGCAGATTCAGATCCTTATGCAGCAGGGAGTAATTAGAAACAGCACACTAGTGCTTTCTCTAGCCCCGTTATTTTGGTCAAGAAGAAGGATCAATCTTGGCGCATATGTGTAGATTACTGTGCACTTAACAAGGTTACAATTCAAGACAAGTACCCTATCCATGTGGTAGACGAATTGTTAGATGAGTTACACGGCTCAAATTATTTCTCTAAGCTTGATCTTAAATCTGGTTATCATCAAATTCGTATGAAGGAAGCGAATATTCATAAAACTGCATTTCGTACTCATGAGGGTCACTACGAGTTTATGGTGATCCCATTTGGCCTTACCAATGCCCCTGCAACCTTTCAATCAGTGATGAATGATATTTTTAAGCCTTTTTTAAGGAAGTTTGTATTGTTTTTTTTATGGCATACTAGTGTACAACACTAGTTGGACTGCTCATGTGCAGCACTTGGAGATGGTTCTAAACATTTTGAAACAACATTAGTTTGTGGCTAACGGAAAGAAGTGTGCTTTTGGTAAACACCAAGTTGAATACTTGGGCCATGTCATTTCCAAAGCAGAGGTTGTTGTGGATCCTGCCAAGGTTAGCAGTGTGTTACAATGGCCAGTCCCTAAGAACGTCAAGGGGGTGAGAGGTTTTTTGGGATGAACGGGTTACTATAGAAAATTTATAGCTAACTATGGGAATATTGCTAAACCCTTGACCGAGTTGACAAAGAAGGATGGTTTTAGATGGAATGTTGCGGCTGCCGAAGCTTTTGAGAAATTAAAAGTAGCTATTACAACTGCCCCAGTTTTAGCTATGCCTAATTTCAAATTTCCTTTTGAAATTGAATGTGATGCCTCTGGAAAAGGGGTCGGTGCTGTGTTATTGCAATCTAAACATCCAATTGCGTATTTTAGCAAGGCTTTTGAATCATCTAGGTTATCTAAATCGGCCTATGATAAGGAGTTAATGGCTTTGGTGTTAGCTATTCAACATTGGAGACATTATTTGTTAGGAAGACGGTTTGTGGTTTATTCTAATCAAAAGAGCCTAAAACACTTGTTACAACAACGTATTACCACAGCAAATCAGCAGGAATGGATGGCTAAGTTGTTGGGTTTTGACTTTGAGGTGGTATATAAGGCGGGAGTGGAGAATAAGGTGGCTGATGCTTTATCTAGACAACATGAGGATGCTGAAATTCATGCCCTTAAATCCTATCCTATTTGGCAGCAGACCAACCAGCTGCAACAAGAGGTATCGCAGGATCCCTGGCTTAAAAGCATTGTGGAGGCTATTCAAAAGGATCTTACTGCTAAACCTGGGTTTTCCCTAAAAGCTTGTGACACTTGTCAACGTCAAAAATATGCCGCAACTACGCCTAATGGGTTACTACAGCCACTACCTATTCCAGTTTTGGTGTGGAGTGAGATATCTATGGATTTCATTACTTGTTTGCCCAAAAGTAATGGATTTGAAGCTATTTTGGTGGTGGTAGATCGTCTCTCCATGTATAGTCATTTCATTCCTCTTAAACATCCATTTACTGCTCGCTCCATTGCTGCTATTTTTGAGAAATGGATTGGGCCCCACAAGTGATGAGGGGGATCTCTTAGTAAATAGAGATGAGGTGGGGCCTAAGCAATGACAAGTATATGTGAGAAAGAATAAGAAAGGGAATGTAGAAAAATAATGATTGCCTAGCTGGCATATGGAATTAATATTCCACTAATAAATAGGAGTTAATATTCCACTAATAAATAAGAGTGTGTGTAGAAATAGCTGGACGGTTTTTTATTATTTTTTCAGTTACACCTTAGAGGTTGAGCACTATGATAATTGTTTTTCTCTAACTGAGGAGCATTAGCTCTGGAATCATTTTCTGTTTTCTTATCAATTAATATAATAATTCCCTTCATTCAATTCTATCTTACCTTTGCTCTATCACATTCTCAGTTCTTTCCATTCAAAATGCAGTAGCTACCATGTCTGATTGCTGTAGAAGTGTAAGAAAAGAAAGGAAAAGGAAGAGTTAAGTAAGCTTTGGTTTTCAGGGAGATAAAGTGATAAACAAAATTATCATAAAAAAGAAAAATGAGTGGGCTGACCCATAAGTGAACTCAGCCCTAACCCTAAAAATATCTTGGCGGTCCAAAAACACGGACGATTATAGAATTAGTGGGTTATATGGGAATTTCATATGTTGCAACTGTTGCCATTTATTTTATTGCTTGTTTCTGATGCATCCCTTGTCTTGTGATTTGGATTTTTTATTTTGTTCAAATTCTATCTCATTGCTTGTATGATTTTCATCTGGTATCAAGAAAAACCTTATTTTGACTTGGAAGCTTATCTTTCCTAAGAAGCAATAACTATAACACAGCACTAACTTGCCAGAGCAGAGGAAACATTGTAACTAAACCTAGAAGCTTAAATATAATGGATGGTGGTATATTAAAACACTTCATATCGATTATATGCAATATCCATGTGTGTTTATGCGACAACTGTGAAACGTCAACTAGCACTGAGGTTATATAATATATAACATTACGTATAAGATGACATTAACTCGCTGCTTCACATACTTCCATTGAAATAAAGAAAGGAAAAAATATTTGAAATTCTGTTTCACATACATCATTAAATGTATTCAAAACAAACCAGTCATTATTTATCATCATTTACAATCTGGAAGAAAAGACAAGGATAACCTACTCACCAATACCATTTCCATGTTGTAGTTAGTTGAATGTGATCTCTTCATTAAACATATGATTTAATATTTAAGTAGCTGATGACTAAATTCTTTTAGTTTCTTTCAATGTTTTAAGAATCAAACTAAACCAGATAGTTCAAGCGGTTAATCCCTTAACTGACACTGTCTATGGTTCTGTTATTTCGTGTTTGTCTCAGTTCAAGTGGTTTAAAGATGTTTAACGATGACCTAGTGGTCTCGCTGGTTACACTTTTAAAACATTAGTCTCTTGTAATTCTTTTCAGATTTGTATCTAATCTTTAAGTATTCTTATAATACCTATATCCTGGACACAGATCCATGTTCCATCCATGAGACGTTTTACTGGATATTATGATACTCAGCTTTGAAGTTGAAATCTTGCAGGTTCCTGGATTCCTTAAGATTAGGCATATTGGACAGACCACTCTAGGAAGTGCAGCTGTATTTAGCTTGTTCCTTGCAGCAGGAACTTTGATACGTTCTCACTAGTTTCCTCTTGTATTAAGATTGTGCAGTCATGGTGATGAGTTTTCTTCAATTGTCGCGTTGTTAACCTTATAGGGTGTGTAGTCTTGCGTGTGACCAAGCTAAACTATTAAGCTGCTGCATTATTTTTTCTGCAATAAATTTTAGACTTGTATTTACTGGGTAATAATTATGTTAGACTTTTATTCAGCAGTGCAATTAGTTAGATTTTTTTCTTAAATATTGATGGTGCAATAATTGTGTTAATTTTGGGACTAAGGTCAGCATTTTTTTTCTTTTCAATATAGTAAGGAAGAACAAAATGAGAAAATACACAATTATGTTAGTATGTGTTAGTACAATTTTTTGTTTAATGAAACAAAGATAATAGACTCAAAAGAGATGAACGTCATAATCACAACAAAAATTGTGTATTGGAGTTAGAGATATTAAAAAAAAAATCAAAAATTTAATTAAACTGTATAACTGAATTAGTACAATTTTTTGTTTAATGAAACAAAGATAATAGACTCAAAGAGATGAACGTCATAATCACAACAAAAATTGTGTATTGGAGTTAGAGATATTAAAAGAAAAATAAATAATTGAATTAAACTGTATTACTGAATCGAACTGTTTTAGAATTGAATTGATTTAAAAAAAATTGAGAATTAAACTGTTTTTCAACTAAATTTTTAATGCTATAACTGAACTGAACTAATTTTCAATTTGAAAAAATTGAATTGAATAGGTTTTTAGCTCGGAAAAATTAAAAGTGAATTTGTCTTTTTAGAAGTAATTAGGAATAATTATGTAAAATTTGGCTTATAAGAATAAATAAACTAAGTTAAAATTAAGTTAGATACAATTTATAGTTATAAATTGATCTATAAAACAGTTCGGTTCTTTGAACTGAAAATCGATTTAATTCAATTTTTTTGAACTGAAAATTGGTTCAATTTAGTTTTTAAATAGTTATAATTCAGAACGGAACTTTGCTCACTCCAAATAGAAGTAACAATAGCAACCATTGATTGCGAGAAGACACACATGTCCATTATTATTTTTTTATCTTTTATTTTTCTCTCTTGACCTTTGTTCTCTTTAACTATTTTGCGATTTCTCTTATCCTTTGCGAGACTACAATGTTTCCTCTAATATCTAAGACCGTCTTTGTCATAAAATCCTCCTTTTAGTAACCTTTCGCTACCGAGTCCCAATACAATTGTGTAAATAATTTTTCCATATGTTGTTTTATCTTGCGTTCATAAATAGTTATAATTTTATTTAGATCTCTCTTATTCTTCAAACTAATGATTTTTATTTTGATTAATCTTCACAATAATTTGCAAAGGGATGCTTGAGCAGCAAAGGTTTATTTTAATCTTCAAACGTATGCCTTACTGAAACCTATTTCACCACTTCATTGATTTGGGGTGGCTCCTTTCTAAATATTATATTTTATTATATCATTCTTAAAAGTGTTTGAATTACTTTACAAAATATAGGCGAATGTGTATCTCGAAAAAAGTAGACACGCTAACAATATACACAATCAAACACAACATCACAAAGATAAATCCAACATATAATGTGAGCATAACTAAGATAAAAAAATTAATTACATTATTATGAATGTGAAAACATCAAGTATAAATTACAAAAATAGAACACAAAAGTTAAGTAGAATTTCTAACGAGATAGTGTACATAACAAATTAAACATAAAAACCTATAAACACATAAAAAATGGATGTGATTATTGTTATTCACATAAAGTATCTGTATGATTTAATCTACTAAATCAACTGAAGGATTTAATCTACAACGTAGCTACGTCAAATCTCTTCACTCTGAAGGATTTAATCTACTAAATCAACTGAAGGATTTAATCTACAACGTACCTACGTCAAATCTCTTCACTCTGAAAGATTTAATCTACTAAATCAACTGATTTATCACAAGTCCACTGAAGCACTACTAATCGAACTGATTGTGCTCAAGTCTTTTCAACATTCTAGCTTATTATAGTCAAGTATTTGAAGACAGATGCCACTACTAGACTTGGTTATAAGGAAGTGGTTTAGGTTTTTCTGAAAAGCTCTCAAAGGAGAATTTACAAAGGTATGCACTCATAATCTAAACGAGTTTTTTTTTTAGAAAGTACATATTTTATCATGGTTGTTGTATGTTTGGAGTTTTTGTGAACTCAAGTATTTTCATGTTGTGTGTTGCATTGATGATCACACGCCTTTATATAGATAACTTCTACAACAATTAGAGTTTCTAACCGTTGCAGTGATATTTGCATGTAAAATATCGATTGCATCAATCTTCAAAAAATTTGAATCAAAATTCAATACTTGTCCATATTTGTCTTCAGAATCGATTAAGTGTATCTTGATAAAAATGACAGAGATATCAAAGGAAGATCCATCAATGGATAAATATAACTTTGATGAGCAACAGATGTTAAGTTGTTGACTTTTTCAAAATTTTGGGCTCAAATGATTGACTTGTAGATCGTTGATTTTGAGAGTGTTGATTGTTGCTAGATTTTTCACGTAGAAATATCATAGTAAGCTTGCGTTAAGCAGGTTCTGCTAAGACGCGTTGAGAACGTGTTGATCAGAATTATATGAATAGTACAATTATCAAAGTCACATAGCATTACCTTGATTTGAATATTTCTTTATTTCTAAGATGCATGATCCATCGCAAAGTCTTCTAAAAAATATATATATATATATATATTAGAGAGTTTGTACACTTAAACAAATTCTTCCCACAAAATAATTTTGTTATCATCAAAAAATTTGATAATCATTATTCTTCAAACTAACTTGATTCTAACAATCTCTCTATTTTTTATGAATAATTTTGCTTATAATTAAAAAATAACAAGGTAAAACTTCCCCTTAGCTTTAGCCGGGTTAAAAAAATATTGATACATGAGAGAGCAACAAAACAAAACTTTAGGAGAATAAGAGTAAAATTATTCTCAAAATATATACTCCCCCTTAATTGGTAGCGGGACTATGTGGAGGCAGTACCTATCTCCTAGGTACCATGCTCGTATTCCACATAAGGCAAAAAAACTCGTTATATTCACTGGGTGGATAAGGGGCGAGAAGATCATGAGGTGGCACTGCCGGTAACGGTAATGGCGGGAGTGTTATAGTTATCATCTTCAAATATTGGGGCATAAGAGTCTACAACATTGAAAGGAATGTCTTGGGACCCACTTGTCTTGCCAATAATTTTCTTGATTTAATTTTCTAGATTTATGTTGTCCTTTGCGATAATTAACCTCATCTTGATAACATCAATGATGTGAGCAGTGGAGAAAACCATTAATTCATTATTTTTTTGCCCTCCAACTTCTTATAAAGACTTGATGAGAGAAGTTATCTTCAACATAACAATGATAAGCTTGGAATAGGGAATGGTCTTAATTGTACCAATCTTGAGTTGATGACACATGATCTTATGTGTTCCATAATCAAGTTGGGAGGTTATTCTTGACCGTTTGGGAGATGTTCAACATCAACCCCTTATGACCCTTTCTAATATGATCTATAGAGCCACCTTTAGGCACCACACACCAAATGAAAATTTTGAATAGAACTTTGTATCTAGGTTTTAGGTGAATGACCTCGGTGTCAACCTTAGGATCTTCAAATAATTATTTGATGATTTTGGTCACCCCAACACTTTGATCATAACCACATTTCACGCCTTTAGTGATGGTAGCAACTGTTTGTTGAGTGACTTTGAATGGAAGCTCGAGAACAATACTAGAGAGTTCACCATTTTGATTTGCATTAGCAAACCTCTAGAATTTCTTAACAAGAACATTATAGACGTTCAATTGTTTTGGGTTAAAATAATCAGACCACCCAATGCTTTCTTAAAGTAATACTTCTACTTCAGCTTTGATCTAAGGCACTAATTAAGGATTGAATCTTCTTGGGGATTGTTTGTGTGGCTTAAATAATTTTTTAATTGATAACTTGGGTTTGAGTAGTTCTCAAACTAAACTAGGAATTTCGTAGAAGCTCCATACAAAACAATATTTGTATTGCTTGATCAAACTTACTAAGTATCCCCTTTCATACTCAGTCAATAACCCATCAACCTTAGTCATCTTAGGTTCCTCTAAAGTCCCCAAGTTAACTTCCACTAATGGCTCTTGTGCTTCAAAGGTTGGCAATTTCCTCTAAATATGTGATTCGATTGTTTGATCTTTGAGATCCTCAATTGAAACTTATTAAGACACTTATTTCTCTAATTCGCCTTCACTTTCCTCCCCTGAAAACATGACATCAACTACCCTGGCCTCAACTTTCAATGTTTCTAGCGATCCAGAAGGTTTGCAAGCCTCTAGGGATCCTTCCTCGTATACTTGAGAAACTATTATAGAATTGAGATAGGGTGAATATAACAAAGCCTTAAACATTTTGACGTTATCCAAGAAAGGATTCTTATCACCCTCTATAGTTTCTAGTTTATCACCAACTCAGAACACGAGTCTCAGATGAAATGTTGAAGGCACACTTTCACTAGTGTGGATCCAGTCCCTTTCCAAAATGGCTGAATAGAAAGGTTTTCCATCTATGACAAAAGAAAACTAGTTTGATTGAAAACTAGTTTTACCCAATTTCTTCAAGGTTAGTATTGGCATAACATTGAGGGAAACTTAACTATCAACAATGATTTGATTGAACATCTTGCCACTGATCGTAGCTTTGATGAACAACGGTTTAAGATTTTTACCACATCAGAAGTTGGTTTTTCAAATAAGATACATTTGACTTCCTTACCATTGATTAAGGTAGACCATTCAGTGTCTTCTACAAACATGTCTCTTTCTAGTTCCTTCGGTTGGGACATGTTCTCCAAAATTTCAAGAGGAATAAAGTTGATGGTATCTATAAGAGTCATACCAATGTTTGCATTGTCATTGAAAAGAGTGTCTCATATTGACTCTTCATGAAACTTGGAGTATTCTTCAAGTGTTTCATCCTTTGAATAGGAGAAATCAATCAAAGCTTCCATATTTGAATAATTGGTTGCCTCTTGCAAGGTTAATACAAAGTGTGAATCATTTGTCTTAGGTTCAGGCTCTTCTCGGATGGAATTCATAACATCTAACATTGCATCATTAGAGACTTCATATGCTACAAATCTTTGCATATTCTAATTTGTTGCATCAGACACCTCCCTTATTACCTTCATAGATTTATTTTCTCAAATTATCTTCTCAATTACACTTTTCAAACTATTATCCAAGATCTTAGCTAAAAATTTACACATACACCAATAAGAGAAATAGGTTGAAAGTCGTTTGACTGCTCATGAATTTCCTTCTTCAGAATCAGAAGAATAAAAATACAATTAGTCTCTTTGACCAGTTTGTTATTCGCATGAAACTCGCATAAAAACTTCATAAAATCATTTTTGTAACATCGTCCAATAATTCTTTCAAGAAACCGAAATTGATGCAATCAAGTCCTAACCTTTTGAATTCCGCCTTCACATCCAAATGATTAACACCCTCTAACGATCCTCAATTGTTCACCCAAATTGTTATGTTTCTTATGTCACTCTTGTAAATAAGATTTAATGCTTTTATGTTTTTTCTTGAAGACAAAACCTCATGAACTCATAAATAACATATTCTTCCAATGATTCTGAACAAACTCACGATAACCCAAAATATCTTACTAGTACTTCAACATTCTGAACGACATGGGTCTTAAATCCTCAATCTCATCTGATAACATAACAGGATAATGATCAGAAAAATGTCTCTCCAATGCCCATTGAGAAATATGATTCCACACCTCACAAAAAATTTCAGACAAAAGAAAACAATTCAATCTACTCATACAATCCTCATCCAACCTAGCACAAATAAACCTCCTCCCAATTAAAGGTAAGTCCATTGAACTAACTTCAATCAACATATGAAAATTGTTGATCTCATCCTTTCTCGACATACTACCCACTCTTGTTCGTTCCTTCTCACCTTGGAATGAATTGAAATCCCCACAAACACGATAACACGCTTCCAAATTCCCTCTAATTTGTAAGAGATACACGACAATAATAATATTTTTTTTCCTTTCACATTACATGTGGCATAAATATTAACCACATTCATCAATACCCCATCCAAAACAAGATAATGAGACAACAATGCAGACAATAACGTTTCTACATAGTTAGTATCCCACAAAGTAAGTACACCACCAACACAACCACTTGAAGGTTTGAAAGAAAGAAAAACACACATCATATGATCCCACAAACCTACACACAACCTCAAATTTAATTTGTGAGCGACTTTGCATTTGTGATTTACGTTCCTTTGCAATGGGTAAAATTCTAGAATCAATTGGACTGACATATAAGCATTGGAATAGAACTTTGAGTCTTTTGCCTAAAATAGGTGTTGCAAATATATTGTATGCATGTTTGTATTTGATTGATGTTAATTGACACATGAATAATTTGTTTACTCTCTATATTATATATGATTCGTATATGTATATATGTTATTTTTGGATTAGTGACCCTTGCTATTATGGAGTGAGGTTGAACACCTAATACTTTAAGGAACAAGTTACGTAGAGATCGAGATGACAACGAAGTTGTGGTGGAGCCAAGAGTTGGATGCCAATTAGATGCAGATAACTTGTTGTAGCTAGTGGGTGTTAGAATTTGAGTTTCAAAAACTATTTAAAATTCATAATTTATGCCACCAAAGATATTACTGGGTTGAGTCGCGGACTAGGTCGCTCTCTTTAAGACGTTTCGCGACACTGCCCAAATTGTGCAAGGCAGACTATCAACCACAAAGTCCCTAGGATAAAACAGCCCAGATCACTGTATCGGAGTTTTACTGCACTGTAGAAAACCGTTCTAGAATTACACCTTCAATATGGCGCTTAAAGCCACTCTTAATATGACGGTTAATGTCACTCTCAATATGACGATTAAAGTCATTTACAATATGGTACTACGACCACTCATAACTACGGCATAACGACCGCTCTAAAAACCGAAGGGACTACGACATAACAGCCGCTCTAAAAACCGAAGGGACTGCGGCATAATAACCGCTCTAAAAACCGAAAGGGACTGCGACATAATAACCGCTCTAAAAACCGAAAGGGACTACGGCATAATTACCGCTCTAAACTGAAAGGGACTATGACATAATTACCTAAACCGAAAGGGACTACGGTATAATTACCGCTCTAAACCGAAAGGGACTACGGTATAATTACCGCTCTAAACTGAAAGGGACTACGGCATAATTACCGCTCTAAACCGAAAGGGACTACGTCATAATTACCGCTCTAAACCGAAAGGGACAGAAAGAAAGGGGAGAAGTGGCTCGAAATTTAGCGAGCAGAATATAAGAGGGAGAAAAAAGAAAGTTGGGAAAATCATCCAACTTTGGTGTGTTTTTCACAATAGTTTGATGCTCTTTATATAGTGATGGAAGTAAGCTCACATTTCTTTTCTAAGCAATGTGGGACTTTAGTATGTATAGATTTGAAACTACTCAAAATACTAGAGTTTTCCAATGTGGGATTTCAAAATTATTTCTTTCCAATGTGGGACTTAACAAGTTTCTTTCCACTTAAATTTACAAAAAAAATTTCTTTCCAATGTGGGACTTCAACAATTTATTAAATTCACACTATAACATACTTTTTTCCAACAATCCCCCACTTGAATTTAAAAAAATGTTTCTAAAATAGCGTCAAACGCTTCTATAAGATCGTGCATAAACAAAGGTGTCTCTTGACTTGAACCTTTGCATAGTAAGTAAGATTCAGATTCAACAAGAGTGACTCGTAGTCTTGAACTCTATCTCTGACATCAAACCCACACACAACCTTTTCATAGGGTGTATTCTCAAAAGCCCGTGCATTAATGGCCCTGCACGTGTATCCCAGTATAGTGAACGCTCTAGGAATTCTGCCTCAAAATTCCATAGGAAGCGACCCCACTTCCACATTCACATAGGTAAGTCTATCAAGAGTACTCCTATAGCTAGGTACTCCCTCCACGTAGAGTATAGATCTCATTAAGAGTTTCTATTACCTCATCCTATCATCGCTTTAGGAATCATGCTTCTCTAATTTACAATAGCATGTTCATCTCATATCACTTCACGACTTGTTATTACCCAGTGAACCTAATTCTTGGGATCTCCAGTCTTTTAGGTCGGGTTACCATCATGAGTGACTCTATAGACATTAGTCTCATCCTTTTGAATGTATTTATGACTTTCTCTGTAGCTAAATTCTTTCGTCAAAGGATTTGCTTAACTCTCATCAGTGCATACATGTTCCACTATAACAACTCATTTAGTAAATAACTTTCTAACAATGTTGTGCTTACGACAAATTTGTCGTCTCTTATCATTGTAATAACGATTCTCAATCTTCGCAATAGCCGCGGTACTATCGCAGTGGATCAACACATCTGTCATAGATTTTTCCCATATAGGGATCTCTGCTAGCAAGCATGTCAACCAGCTTGCTTCTTCACTAGTAGTAGTAGTAGCTAGTACTATCATTTCAGACTCCATATTGGACTGAGCCAATATCGTCTGTTCTTCGATTTCCAAGATACAACACCACTCACTATATTAAAATATAGTCATCGATTGCTTTGGAATCATCTAATAAGACGTTCCAATCAGCAACATTGTATCCTTCAAGGACTATAGGAAATCTTTGATAATGTAATCCAAGACTCATGGTCATTTTCAGGTATCTCATGACTCTTTCGATAGCGTGTCAATGCTCCATACTAGGTCTACTAGTAAACCTGCACAACAATCCCACAACATAGGAAATGTCGGGTCTAGTACAATCAGTGGCATACCTGAGGCTGCCAATGATGCTCGCATATTTAGTTTGTCTAACACCTTCACCAGTGTTCTTGAAAAGTTTCACACTTGGATCGTATAGTGTGCAAGCAGGTTTACAGTCAAAGTAATTATATTTCTTTAGGATATTTTCAACATAGTGATATTGATCCAAAGAAATTCCCTTTTCTGACCTAGTAATCTTGATTCCCAGGATTACATTTGTTTCTCCGAGGTCTTCCATATCAAAGTTGTTACACAACAATGATTTCAAAATGTTATAGCATAAAAGTTTGAATAAAAAATGAGTTTGTCGTCTACATAGAGACATATGATAGTGCGAATGCCATTTTCAAATTCGTAGTAAATACATTTGTCACTTTCTTTCACTTTAAACTCATTCAATTTAATCAAGTTATCAAACTTTTCATGTCATTTCGTAGGAACTTGTTTAAGACCATATAGAGATTTATCTAACTTACAGTCCTTGTCTTCTTGTCCATGAATTACAAAACCTTTAGGTTGTTCCTTATAAATTTCTTCTTCTAGGTCACCATTTAAAAAAAATTGTTTTAACATCCATTTGATGTATCACCAGGTTATGAATACCCGCAAGTGATATAAGCACCCTAATGGATGTTAGTCTAGTGACTGGTAAAAAAGTGTCGAAGAAATCTATATTTTCTCTTTATCTAAAACCCTTGGCTACAAGGCGTGCCTTGTACTTATCAATAGATCCATCGGGTTTTAGTTTCTTTTTCAAAATCTGTTTACAACCTATTAGTTTGTAACCAGGAGACAAGTCTACTAAATGTAAGGTCTTGTTAGACTCTAGAGAATCCATTTCATCGTTTATAGCTTCTTGTCATAGATTTGTATCCAATGATGACAAAACTTCTTTAAGATTTGTAGGATTCTCTTCTAAATTATAGACCATATATTCTGGTTCATAATCTTTAGCAACTTTGACTCTCTTACTTCTTTGAGTTTCTGTTTCACCTTGTTTGCTGCTTTCAGTGTTTCTTGTAATAGGAACGTAACTTGGTTCGTTGCCCCCACTATTTCTCCATTTTACAGGGAATTTATTTTAATAGAAGTCAACATCATTTGACTCATTGATCACTTTTGCATTTAGGTCATAAAACCTATACGCTTTGTTCTTTACCGCATACCCAAATGAATTCTCATTCATAGGTTCTACTGGCGAGTTTAATTCGCTAGGGATAGGGGATTCTGACATAAGTCAGACCACCCAATATTTGAAAATAAGACAAGTTCGATTGTTTTTTCTTCACTATCTCATAAGGAGATGTTTTGTTTTTAGATTTAAGAACTCTATTCAAAACATAACAAAATAAGCAATATATTTTCTGCACACTAATGAGATGCAACAATATAATTAAGCATACTAGCAACAACTAGTTCAATAAGAGTTATATTTCCTTTCTTTTCAACTTTACCATTCACATGAATCAATTATGGTGCAGTTGTTCCACATATAAATCTAGACAATTTATAAAACTTATTTAAACAAACTAGAATCATACTTGTAACCTTTTAATCTTTCTACTAAATTGATTTTCAATTTAAGTTATAGAGATTCTTAACATGTCAAACATTTCATTTTTGTTTTTCATTTCATGTTAACTTTCCCATAATGTTCACATATATCAAAGTGTAATAAATCTAAAGACTCATATTCTCTAACTACAAATTTATGTGAATTCTTTATTATTTTAGTTTGACTACAAAAAATCACATTTTTCAAAATCATTTAGTAATAACTTTGGAATTAAATCAAAGTTACTTAATTTTGAAATCAAATGGATTCACCTCACATAATATAGCATGTCAAAAATTTAAATCACACAACATGTATGCAAAAAGATACATTTTATTGATTTCAACAATCAAACATAAAGAGACATATTAAATTTCAACACTTAATTTAAATATGTCACGAGTAACGTACCTTAATAGATGATCCCAAAAGTTATCTTCTGAATTTTACAGAAGTGTGCCTCCACGGATCTGTCGTCAGCCATCTGATACTTTGGGTAGTAGCCCACTACATACTCATTCAGAGCATTTCGAATATCTCTACCAGTATTGCTGAAACTGTAGTGGTTATACAGATCATCAGCAACTCCATTAAGAATATAATTCTTATCATTATTCTCCGATGGGTTAATTCTCCAGCTTTCTTATTCTTTTTTTTTTTTTGCTTCAAAACTTAAACAGTTTATTGAAGAGGCAACATAATCAAACTCAGTAATATCTTCGGTTGACATTGCAGAATAAAACGTCTTAAAATTGTTGGAATTTGAGTTTCAAAAACTATTTAAAATTCATAATTTATGCCACCGAAGATATTACTGGGTTGAGTCACGGACTAGGTCGCTCTCTTTAAGACGTTTCGCGGCACTGCCCAAATTGTGCAAGACAGACTATCAACCACGAAGTCCCCAGGATAAAACAGCCCAGATCACTGTATCGGAGTTCTACTGCACTGTAGAAAACCGTTCTAGAATTACACCCTCAATATGGCGCTTAAAGCCACTCTTAATATGACGGTTAATGTCACTCTCAATATGACGATTAAAGTCATTCACAATATGGTACTACGACCACTCATAACTACGACATAACGACCGCTCTAAAAACCGAAGGGACTACGACATAACAGTCGCTCAAAAAACCGAAGGGACTGCGGCATAATAACCGCTCTAAAAACCGAAAGGGACTACGACATAATTACCGCTCTAAACTGAAAGGGACTACGACATAATTACCGCTCTAAACCGAAAGGGACTACGATATAATTACCGCTCTAAACCGAAAAGGACTACGGTATAATTACCGCTCTAAACCGAAAGGGACTACGGTATAATTACCGCTCTAAACCGAAAGGGACTACAGTATAATTACCACTCTAAACCGAAAGGGACTACGATATAATTACCGCTCTAAACCGAAAGGGACTACGGCATAATTACTGCTCTAAACCGAAAGGGACTACGACATAATTACCGCTCTAAACCGAAAGGGACAGAAAGAAAGGGGAGAAGTGGCTCGAAATTTGGCGAGCAGAATATAAGAGGGAGAAAAGAGAAAGTTGGAAAAAGCATCCAACTTTGGTGTGTTTTTCACAATAGTTTGATGCTCTTTATATAGTGATGGAAGTAAGCTCACATTTCTTTTCTAAGCAATGTGGGACTTTAGTATGTATAGATTTGAAACTACTCAAAATACTAGAGTTTTCCAATGTGGGATTTCAAAATTATTTCTTTCCAATGTGGGACTTAACAAGTTTCTTTCCACTTAAATTTACAAAAAAAATTTCTTTCCAATGTGGGACTTCAACAATTTATTAAATTCACACTATAACATACTTTTTTCCAACAATCCCCCACTTGAAGTGACACCCTAAATCAATAGTTAAAACATAACTACAGTTAATATATAATATTGTTTAATACATAAGTAATTACATAAGCAAGTAAGTAATTAATTACCTCAGGAATACTTTTCAAATCGACGTTGCAACTCGCGGTTTCACTCTCCATTTGTATTTCACGTTGGAGCTGATCCAGAAGTTGCTTGTCTTTATTTGTATTCACCAAGAGTGCCACTTGCTCTGATAGGATTCTGAGCTTCTCTAATACTTCCTCGTTGGAAAGTTTTTGGCGCTTCTCTTGAGGAAAAAAGCTTTTGGGAGTTACACCAAATCCTTTCCCCCTAACTCGACCGGAATACTCAGGGACATTAAAAACTTTACCCAGAATGTCCCTGCAACTAGCCTTGTTGCCCTCTTCATTTTCAGAACTTTGTTCGATGGTCTCCTAAAATACATGTAACATTAAAAAGATAAGTTCAATAGCATTTTTAAAATACAATATTAAAAAGTATTCAAGTGATAAATACAATATTAAAAAATATTAAAGTGATTATATACTTACACAAAGTTCTACTATTTTTTTGACATTTTCATTATCAACCACCTCGTCTTTATTTACACGAGCTTCCTTCCATAATATATGACGACCCAATGGTTGATCGGATTGGGTGTCTTGTCGCTATTCGTTAAGATCATAAACAAAATAATACAAATTAGTTACACACTATAGTTTATAATACAAATTCCCTCATTATATAAAAGTGATGTTTAATTACTTATAAGTTTTTGCTCTAGACGTGCATATCCCATACGTGATTTTTTGTATGGGTGAGTCGGATTGCTTTCCCGTTCGCGATTTGCCTTACTAATATTCTATATAAAAAAAATAGCAATTGTGTAAAAATTTAAAATACGCTACGAATATGAATAATAAAACACACAAATGCTAATAATTTAATCACAAATGACAAACGCGGGGTCAGAACGTTTGGAAACAAATGCTTTCCATTCATCGTTTGATATATAATGCTGTTATTGTTGAGACAAACTCTATAATTAAAAGTTTTGATGAAACAAACAAAAGTTAATTAAGAAAGTTAATCATGATTCTAAAAGTATTATGTTAATTTAACTAGTGTTTTTGAGTGAATTCTATTAAAAGACATAATCAAGAAAAGCATAGGAAACAAGATCATTCTGCAGCAAAACAAAGAATGATCTCCAGCTTTTTCAATCATTCATCACAACATGTTGCTCAAAACTGTTCTTCATCTTTATCAAAGAATTTGCCCAGAAAACACATTCAAGTCTATTCAGTTCATGGCAAGGAACAAGTAGGATTCATCCAAGCTCAAAAAGGATGTTTGATCACAAAATTAAAAGGGCCCAAAGATGGACAAAAGTCATGATGACCTAAAGAATTCCTAAAATTCTAAAGTCAACAAAGTCCACTCAATCATGACATATGACAAGGAAATCACAAAAGAAATCCAGGTTGATCAAAACGGGAGCTCCAGAACGATTATTTAAGCTCAAGAACGTTCACTCAAAAACCCAGAACGTTATCCGTTTTTCTGCTCATCAACAGCAGCCTTGCATCAGCTCTGTTTCAGCCTGCAATCCGTTTCTAATCTCTCCAGCTGCACTCAAGACTCAAGATGGAGAATGTATCATCCAAGATCAATGAAGAAACATCAACGACGCTGTCAGTAATGTACAGTACTGCATTTAATGCTAAATTCAAAAGTTAAAAAGGCTATGACATAACTTGAAATGTCTATTCAAGTACAGCCTTAAATCCAGGAAAAGCATGGGCTCTCCAACAGCTCTTTCATGCTTATTCTGTGCATTTCCAGCCTATAAATAGCAGGCCTCAATCATGAAGAAAGGCAAGAAACTCGAGCACTAAGTATTCAATCATACTCAATCACTTAAAGCTTGAATTTCTGCAAAACAGAGGAAGTAACTTTTTCTACAATTGCCAAAACAGTTACTGCTGCTCTTTCTTGATCTAGCTGCGAAATCATCTTATAGATCATTTGTAAAGAATCTATTCTCAAACAAGAGTTGAGCAAAAACAGATTCTATCAAAATCAATCCATTTGTAAAAATTCAAACTATAAGAGTTTACTCATAGTTTGTTTTAGATTGTTTCCTATCAAGATTAGATAGGTGTTATCATTGCTTTCTGGGTGGAAAGTAATAGAGGCTGAAATAGATCAAGGCTGATCTATACTAGGTGTTGTAAGATTAAGAAGGTTCTTCGTTTTAAACACTTAGTGGAAAATCTCACAGTGTGAGGACTGGACGTAACCCACATTGGGTGAACCAGGATAAATCTGTGTGTGGTATTCTCTTCTCTACTCTCTTTATTTACTGCACTATATTGATTGATTAAGAAAAGGGAAAACCTGAATTTACTGTTTAACACTAATCAAAGAATGTTCTCTGTTTTACTATTAAAACCAAGAACGTTCTCCGTTTTACTTTTCATAACCAAGATCAATCTTGAGTTGTTTTCTTGAAAGTTTAACAGGAATTTTAAAAAAGGGGTATTTACAATTCAAACCCCCTTTCTTGTAAATCAACGGTGTTACTTCAATTGGCATCAGAGCTCGGTCTCTAAAAAGTTTAAAAACACCTAACAAGTGTTAGAGAAAAGATCCAGAAAAATGTCAAAAGCAAAATATATTGTTGAAGGAGGATCCTCAAACAGACCTCCATTCTTTGATGGAACAGACTACTACTTTTGGAAAAACAAAATGCATCTGTTCTTAAAATCTCAAGACACTGGAATGTGGCGTATCATTATAGATGGAGACTTCACACCAAGAGTTAATCAAGACGATTCAGACTCTGCACTAAAAAAGGAAGCATACTGGACAACAGATGATAAAGCTAAGGTACTGTTAAATTCTAAAGCTCAGTTATTCTTATCATGTGCCTTAAGCAGGGAAGAAAGTGAAAGAGTGGATGAATGCACAACTGCAAAGGAAGTCTGGGACACACTACGAACTCATCACGAAGGAACTAGTCATGTCAAGGAAACAAGAATAGACATTGGTATAAGGAAATTTGAATTGTTTGAGATGCAAGAAGGAGAAACCATCGATGAAATGTACTCAAAATTTACTACAATAGTAAACGAAATGCGCTCTCTTGGCAAAGCCTACACAGTACAGGAGAGAGTAAGAAAAATCATGAGATGTCTTCCAATTATTTGGAGGCCAATGGTGACAGCTATAAGCCAAGCCAAGAATCTTGAATCTCTGCCTCTGGAAGAACTAATTGGAACACTAAGAGCACATGAAGTGCTGTTGCAAGAAGACAAACTTGTCAGAAAGGGAAAGACAATTGCACTAAAAGCATCTCAAGAAAAAATCACAACACAAATAGAAGAAGAAGAACCAGAAGGAATCGAACAAGAAGATGCTGATGAAATTGCACTTCTCACTAGAAGAATACAGAGAATGATGAGAAGAAGGGATCAAATTAAAAAGGGATTTCAAAACAGAAATCCTAAAACTGAGACTGACAAAAGTCAAATTACTTGCTTTGGATGTAACAAGTTAGGACACTACAAAGCTGAATGTCCTTTAAACAAAAATCCACCAAAACGATTTCCATTCAAAAAGAAATCAATGATGGCAACATGGGACGATTCTAGAGAATCAGAGACCGAAGAAGAAGAAGAAGCAAATTTGTGCTTGATGGCAAAAACAGAGGAAGAAAAGGTAATAAATTCTGAAACTTGCTATTTATGTGAACAAATGGGAAAAGAATTTGATAATTTATTAAATGACTCAAATCTTCTCATTCAAAATTGTGGGTCTTTGAAAGAACAACTTTTTAAGGAAAAGAAAGAAAAAGAAGAAATTTGAAAAACATCATTCAAGAGTTAAAAGAATCAAAGAATTTTGAAAAACAAGAGTGTCAAGAACGTTCTGCACTACAAACGGAGAATGTTCAGCTTAAAAGCGAAATTGAACTTCTCAAGACAGATTTATTAAATTTTATTAAAGCCACTGAAACCTTCCATAAAATCATGGGATCTCAGATAGGAATCTTTGATAAAGCTGGTCTTGGTTTCAATCAATCTCAAAAAACCAAGTTATATGAAAAAAAAATTGTCCCAGAAAAAAGGGAAGAAAAAAGCAAAATCAGATGCTCCTATTGCAACAAACTTGGACATCTGGAATTTGCTTGCTATTTTAAAAAAAGGGATGAAAAGCTCAAAAAAACAAAACCTGTCAAAAAAGAAAAGCATCCTATTTTGAAAAATCCTCAAAACGGAGAACAATCTCCAAGATGGATGCTAAACGGAGAAAGATCAAACTCACAGGCAGAACCTTATGGAAACTCTTTTAAAACAAAACAAAAAGTTTCTGAAACCTACATTAGGAAATCTGTTTCAAAACCAATAATTAAAAAACCAGCAAGCTTCAGAAACAAAGAAGGAACGTATTCGTTTAAAAATGCTAAAACTAACACTCAAGGACCCAAAACAAAGTGGGTACCTAAGGCTGAACTAACATCACATGCAGGTTGGTTCTCCAAATATAAAGAGAAAGCCTTGGTTCTTGGACAGTGGTTGTTCAAGGCACATGACGGGAGATAGACATTGCTTCATAACCTTCGTTAAGAAGGATGGTGGCTCGGTTACGTTTGGCAATGATGATCAAGCCCAAATAAAAGGTAATGGAACCATTGGTAAGACAAACTCTGCTCAAATAAATAATGTTCAATATGTGGAAGGATTAAAACATAATCTATTAAGTATAAGTCAGCTATGCGACAATGGGTGCGAAGTTATTTTTAAACCAAAAATCTGTGAAATTAAGAAAGCATAAACTGGAGAAATTCTGTTTTCTGGAAAAAGAAAGAAGAACTTATATGTTTTATATCTTGATGAACTTCCTGATGAATCATGCTTTATTTCTCTTAATAAAGACAAATGGATTTGGCACAAAAGGACTGGACATATCAGCATCAAAACTATTTCAAAAATCTCTAAACTTGATCTTGTTAGAGGCCTGCCAAAGCTTAACTTTGAAAAAGATAAAATTTATGAAGCTTGTGTCAAAGGTAAACAAGTAAAAAGTAGTTTTCATGCAAAAGATTTTGTATCAACAAACATAACTCTTGAGTTACTCCATATAGATTTATTTGGGCCTGTCAAAACAACTAGTTTAGGAGGAATGAAATATGGGTTTGTTATTGTTGACGACTTCTCAAAATTTACATGGGTTCTATTCTTGAAACAAAAGGATGATGCATTTGAAGCTTTCAAAACATTTTGCAAAAGAGTTCAGAATGAAAAGGAATCCAGCATCATTTCTGTAAGAAGTGATCATGGAGGAGAATTCATAAATGCATCATTCAAAAGCTTCTTTGAGGAACTTGGTATATCTCACAATCTTTCTTGTGCAAGAACACCACAACAAAATGGTGTTGTTGAAAGAAAAAATAGAACACTACAAGAAATGGCAAGAACTATTTTAGAAGAATCAAATGTTGAAAGATATTTTTGGGCTGAAGCCATAAACACATCTTGCTATATCTTAAATCGTGTATCTATTAGAAAAATCATAAACAAAACGCCATATGAAATCTGGAAAAATAGGAAGCCAAACATTTCTTATTTTCATGTATTTGGCTGTTACTGCTATATATTAAACAGCAAAGATCTCATTGGAAAATTCGATGCGAAATCGGATAAAGCTATCTTCCTTGGTTACGCAACTGAATCCAAAGGATTTAGAGTATTTAACTTAAGGACTAATGTTGTTGAAATAAGTATGCATGTATTGTTTGACGAATTTGATGACCTAGACTTAAGTAAAAAGGATGAGGAAGAAGAAACTTCAAATGAAGCACAACAACAAGATAATGTGCAGAAAACACAACAACCAGATAATCTGCAGAAAACAGAGATTGATAAACAATCTCTGTTTCATTCTCCACCAAAAAGCTGGAAAATAGTTGAAAGTCATCCACAAACTCAAATCATTGGAGACACGGCTGATGGAATTAGAACCAGAAAATCATTCAAGAATGACGAAAGCAACATGGCAATGATATCTCAAGTGGAACCTAAATCAATCAAAGATGCAATCACTGATCAATCTTGGGTAAATGCCATGAAGGAAGAATTGCAGCAGTTTGAAAAAAATGAAGTTTGGACATTAGTTCCAGATCCATTGGATCAATCTGTCATTGGAACTCGTTGGATATTCAGAAACAAGCTTGATGAAGAAGGAAAAGTTGTGAGAAACAAAGCAAGATTGGTAGCCCAAGGGTACAATCAACAAGAAGGTATAGATTATGATGAAACCTTTGCCCTAGTTGCAAGGTTGGAAGCCATTCGAATACTTCTTGCATATGCTTCTCATAAACTCATTAAATTATTTCAAATGGATGTGAAAAGTGCATTTTTAAATGGTTTCTTAAATGAACAAGTATTTGTAAGACAACCCCCTGGTTTTGAAAACCAATCAAAACCAAATCATGTTTTCAAACTCACCAAAGCATTATATGGTTTAAAACAAGCACCAAGGGCTTGGTATGAACGGCTGAGTTCATTCTTAATCAAAAATGATTTTCAAAGAGGAAAAATTGATACCACTTTGTTTAAGAAAACAGAAGGAAATGATTTACTCATCGTTCAAGTTTATGTTGATGATATCATTTTTGGATCAACAAATGAAAATTTGTGCGCAAACTTTTCAAAACTTATGCAAAGTGAATTTGAAATGAGCATGATGGGGGAACTAAGATACTTTCTTGGCTTACAAATTAAACAATATAAAAAGGGGATCTTTATTTGTCAAGAAAAATACATCAGGGATCTTTTGGTCAAATACAAAATGAATGAGTCAAAAATTATGACAACCCCTATGCATCCTTCTACCTCTTTAGAAAAAGACGAAAATGGCAAGTCTGTCTCTGAAAAGGAATATCGTGGAATGATCGGCTCCTTGTTGTATCTAACTGCTAGCAGACCTGATATAGTGTTTGTAGTGGGATTATGTGCTCGATTTCAATCAGCACCAAAGGAATCCCACTTAACAGCTGTAAAACGCATATTTAGATACCTTGTTGGAACAACTAATCTTGGTCTTTGGTATAGAAAAGGTTCACACTTTGATCTTATAGCATACTGTGATGCTGATTATGCTAGAGACAAAATTGAAAGAAAAAGCACAAATGGAGCTTGTCAATTCCTAGGCGAAGCATTAATCAGTTGGTCCTGCAGAAAACAGAACACCATAGCTCTATCTACGACAGAAGCTGAGTATGTTTCAGCGGCAAATTGTTGTTCACAGATTTTATGGATCAAAAATCAACTCCAAGATTACTCTGTAAGTTATTCAAGTATTCCAATTTATTGTGATAATACAAGTGCCATAAACCTATCTAAAAATCCTATTCAACATTCTAGATCAAAACACATTGAAATAAAACATCACTTTATTCGTGATCATGTCAACAAGAAAGATATTGAATTAATTTTTGTTGACACTCAAAATCAACTTGCTGACATTTTCACAAAGCCTCTCGTTGAGGATAGTTTCAATCTGATCAAAGAAAAACTGAAAATCATGAAAAATCCAGAAAATTCTGATTGATTCGTGCTACTGCATAAAACGGAGAACGTTCATCATTCTCCTTTTCGCTAGGCATCATTCTCCATTTTGAAACACCAACAATTTTTATTTTAATATTTTCCCTCTCAAATCCAAAAAGGCAAAACTTGGCATTTAATGAGCCTGCCCTTTTGTCTGATGTGATGGCTGACACGCACACTTTACTTCTTCCCATATTGCTTTTCCTCCTTCCCTAGGCGCTAACTACTCCCATTAGACAGCAAGTAATCATTGCTTTTTCCCTTCATTTTCTCATAACAGAAAACACTCTTCTTTCATCTTCTCACATTCTTCTGCATTAATCCTCTCACTTTCTAAATACTCACTCAACTAATCACCCAGTTCATCTTCAAACTTGAAACCACAAAATGGCTAGAACAAAAAAACGTGCTTGCAAAAACGCATCTCCCTGCACTCCCTACTCTTCTTCTTCCTCGTATGAATCCATGGAGCGATCACCATCTCCACCACCCAGACCATCACCAGCACACACACCCCCTGTCTCTCCTCCTCATACAACCAACGAACCTATCCTAAACATTCCTCCGTTAACTACCTTTCTTCCACCATGGAACACTCGCTCAACCTCCAGTCAAATCCCTCCTCACTTCCGTATGCAAAACCCTCCTCCACGAAGGTCAATGAGGGTTCAATCTGGTATTGGAACTTCCCAATCATCAAACCCTAAATATTTTGAACCACTGTATTTCATTATTTCTGACTCTGATTCATCTGACTCGTCTGATTCGTGCCCTCCTTCATCAGCAAGGGTACCTCCTCAGCGTACTCAAACCACACCATCCATGTCAGAAAATAAATCAACAAACCCTATTCCTGTTACTCCTACAGAACCGTCTTTTCCCTTTGAACCCCCACATTCAACTTCTCCCCTAAAACCAACTGAAGTTCCCTCTCAAATCAACCCACAGAGCAATCCCCTAAGAACACAAAAAGCAATCAAAATTGCTCATTATCTTGCTCGCATGAAGTTTCACACATCCCAGAAAAAGAAAAATTTTAAACCTAAACCAGATCGTTAACCTCCAGAACGTTCTGCAAACCGTTCCCCACCTCCAGAACGTTCTTCTCAACATTCCCCACCTCCAGATCCTTCTTCCAAACGATTCCCATCTCCAGAACCTACCCCTCCTCAGGAATATTCTCCCCACCCAGCACCCTCCCCACAACAACAAAATCAACGATCTCCATCTCCTAAGTCCTCTTCCACCTCCACCTCTGCCTCGGCACCTCCTTCAAAGAAATCAAAAAAGGCCACTCCTCCTCTTCTTTCACCAGAAAGCTCCAAACATTTTGCTACTAAATGGGCTCAACGCCCAGTTGGGGTTGGTCGTATCTTTCTGTTGGATACTTTGGCGATAAATGGCGTCGTTGTTCAGCATCACACGGATGCTCTTGGGTGGATCTCTTTTCTGAAAATTTCTGAAATATATTATCCAGACGTTGTTCGTGCATTCTATTGTAATGCCCAAACTTTTGCTGACAAATCTCTCCTGATTTCCAACATCAAAGGAGTGGAGATTCGCCTAACCCCTGACATCTTGGCTTCTATTCTCCAGCTCCCCACAGAAGGCCCCTCTGTGTTTGGAGATCATTGGTACTCCGCCTTAAATCTCTACAAGACGGATGTCTTTTCTGACCTGTTTGAAGAAGGTTCCACTCGGCACCTCTCTACGTATCTTCAGCCACTTCCTAAGGTTTTTCACAATATGTCTCAACACACTCTTATTCCTCGTTGCGGCAGCCATGAATATGTATCTGATAATGATGTGTTACTCATCTATCATATGCTCCATTGCAAACGTCTGAATCTACCCTATGTAATGCTTCAACACATGATCAGTGCTGCCAACAAGGATTACAGAAAGAACACTGTCCCCTATGGCATGATTTTAACAAAAGTGTTTCGACATTTTGGCATTTCCCTTGCTTCTGAATCGTCTATGGTTAAAATTTCTAAATTTTCGACAAAAAATCTCTCGCATATGCGTAAAATCTCATCCACCCAGACTCCTACTCCACCATCATCTTTTCCCACCTCCTTAAAACGAAAAAGATCAGCTACTCGGCGCCCCACTACCATTCCTGTTGTCTCCCCTCCTACTGATCCTTTAATCACAACTGCCACAGATAAACCACCAGAACGCTCTTCACACATTCCAGAACATTCTCCATCTCACTCGATTCATTCTCCACCTCCAACAGCACATTCTCCACCTACACCAGAACATTCTCCACTTCACTGCTCTATTCCATCCCCTCCAGTGCATCACTCGTCCATTCCTCCCTCTACAGAGGTTGATCCTTCTTCTCAACCACTTCCCTCACATCCTCCTGCTTTTGGTACATTTTTGTCCACTCCACTACTCTCTACTATGTCTCCACTGTTTGTTTCACCTCAGAAAACAACTTCTTCTATTTTTGGAATTAGTCAGTTTTTAAACCTCTCCTCCACTATTGAACCTTCTAACACATCCATTAGTCCATTACCCTCCATCTCCTCCTCCTTTGCTTCTGTTCCATCCATCTCTCCCTCACCTATCCCCTCTCACACAGTCGTTGCTACCACCTCTCATCCTACTACTAACATTCATCCTTCACATCCCTTGCCTGAACCATCCAATTCTGACATCATGGCTGTCCTCCAGAACATCATTGCACGACAAGTTCAACATGATCAGAAAACTGCTATATTGAGGACGTGGTTGGCTGATCATCTTGCTCCCAAGCTGGGAATTCCACCTCCACCTCCTCATCAGATCCCTCCGCCTTCTCCAGCTACTCATCCTGGGAAATCTTCTTCTTCGGAAGGATCTTCCCCATCTTTGGCTTCATAATCTCTTATTTCTGCTCTACCCCGTCTATAGCTGCCTAGTTACCTTTTTGAGTGATAAAGGGGGAGAATTAAGTTTAGTTTTTAAGATTGCACTATGTATTTTCATTCTGTCATGTACTTTTGTTATCAAATTAATGAGAAACAGTTTATGGCATAAAATGTTTTAAATTCTACAAATTTATGGAACGCATAATTTGAGGGGGAGTCTTTAAATTCAGTCACACACTTGATGTTAGAAAGTTAATCATGATTCTAAAAGTATTATGTTAATTTAACTGGTGTTTTTGAGTGAATTCTATTAAAAGACAGAATCAAGAAAAGCATAGGAAACAAGATCATTCTGCAGCAAAACAAAGAATGATCTCCAGCTTTTTCAATCATTCATCACAACATGTTGCTCAAAACTGTTCTACATCTTTATCAAAGAATTTGCCAAGAAAACACATTCAAGTCTATTCAGTTCATGGCAAGGAACAAGTAGGATTCATCCAAGCTCAAAAAGGATGTTTGATCACAAAATTAAAAGGGCCCAAAGAGGGACAAAAGTCATGATGACCTAAAGAATTCCAAAAATTCAAAAGTCAACAAAGTCCACTCAATCATGACATATGACAAGGAAATCACAAAAGAAATCCAGGTTGATCAAAACGGGAGCTCCAGAATGATTATTTAAGCTCAAGAACGTTCACTCAAAAACCCAGAACGTTCTTCATTTTTCTGCTCATCAACAGCAGCCTTGCATCAGCTCTGTTTCAGCCTGCAATCCGTTTCTAATCTCTCCAGCTGCACTCAAGACTCAAGATGGAGAATGTATCATCCAAGATCAATGAAGAAACATCAACGACGCTGTCAGTAATGTACAGTACTGCATTTAATGCTAAATTCAAAAGTTAAAAAGGCTATGACATAGCTTGAAATGTCTATTCAAGTACAACATTAAATCCAGGAAAAGCATGGGCTCCCCAACAGCTCTTTCATGCTTATTCTATGCATTTCTAGCCTATAAATAGCAGGCCTCAATCATGAAGAAAGGCAAGAAACTCGAGCACTAAGTATTTAATCATACTCAATCACTTAAAGCTTGAATTTCTGCAAAACAGAGGAAGTAACTTTTTCTGCAATTGCCAAAACAGTTACTGTTGCTCTTTCTTGATCTAGCTGCGAAATCATCTTATAGATCATTTGTAAAGAATCTATTCTCAAACAAGAGTTGAGCAAAAACAGATTATATCAAAATCAAAATCAATCCATTTGTAAAAACTCAAACTATAAGAGTTTCCTCATAGTTTGTTTTAGATTGTTTCCTATCAAGATTAGATAGGTGTTATCATTGCTTTCTGGGTGGAAAGTAATAGAGGCTGAAATAGATCAAGGCTTATCTATACTAGGTGTTGTAAGATTAAGAAGGTTCTTCGTTTTAAACACTTAGTGGAAAATCTCACAGTGTGAGGACTGGACGTAACCCACATTGGGTGAACCAGGATAAATCTGTGTGTGGTATTCTCTTCTCTACTCTCTTTATTTACTGCACTATATTGATTGATTAAGAAAAGGGAAAACCTGAATTTACTGTTTAACACTAATCAAAGAACGTTCTCTGTTTTACTATTAAAACCAAGAACGTTCTCCGTTTTACTTTTCATAACCAAGATCAATCTTGAGTTGTTTTCTTGAAAGTTTAACAGGAATTTTAAAAAAAGGGTATTTAAAATTCAAACCCCCTTTCTTGTAAATCAACGGTGTTACTTCAGTTATATTTTTGGAGGTTCAGCAGTTGTGTTTCCTTCTCTATCTTTTAGATAGAAATTTGAGAGATGAGATCTAAATCCCAACGGATTTTCCCAGCAACTCTCAAAACGTAACTCTTTCGTCCCTCATCAAAAACAAAAGTCGTCTGCAATGAAAAAAATTATAAGTAAAGTATTTCAATGAAAAAAATTATAAATGACAAAAGAGTGGATCAAAAAAATTACTTGAATGTCATTCCATATTATATCTTTGGCATCCTTCAACGTCTTATCTCTCCAATCGTCAATCGTAATTGGAATATTTTGACGAACAACAGCCCCAATATAGCTAACAAACATAAAGCTGTTGGGGTCAATTGGCTGACCACTCTCATTCCAGCCAACCTAATAAACTCATATAGTAAGTACGTGCTATTAAAAAAAGCTAAATAAAATATACAGCAAACAGAGTATAGTATAGTATAACCTCAAACTTGGTGTCATTGCTCCTTGCTTTAATCATATTTTGCATTATAGTTGCACCACGTTTGACTTCATTTTCATAAGCCTTAGTGGTGCCAACTTCTTCATTTTGACATTCTAAATCTTTGTTTGTATCCATTTAGCTACAACAAGTTTAACATGCAGTTTAGTATAACATGAACAAGCTCAACATGCATCATGCTTTATTCTAAACAAGCTCAACATGTATCAGTATATATATTTTAAACAAGCTCAACATGCATTTTAATGATTACAAAAAATTAATAACATCAATAGCTGAATAATGGTTCGAAGAAAGATGAAATGCGAAGAAAAGAGCGAACGCAGAAAGTTCACAGAAATAAGGTTCACAAAAAAACGGTTTGACGAAATACGTAATGAAGGTTACGTATTTCAATGAAAATATATTGTGTGCAATGGGAGAGATTGTAACACCTCAAATTTTAAAATACACTACTTTATTAATTAAATAGAATTTTAAATAATTAATTTGATGACTAATATTATTTTAGAATGTATGTTGATAAATTTTGTGGCTAATTTTCGTTATGTGAATGCTTTCTATGATGTGATAGTTTGATACATGTTATATTACATGAGCGATATAAATAATACATATTATATTTTATTATTTGATATATTTTAAAAAAAATAATAATAGCATTTTAGTGTAATATATATTTTAAATAAAAATATTTTATGTGATTTTACGTGTATATAAGTGTAACCAATTAATATAATACTTTTATGTGCGCTTGACTGATGTTAAGTATACATATAGTTATATTTAAATTATTTATAACTATTTTCTATTTTTAGTTATTTTTTTATAAACAATTATTTTGATATAGAATTGATATTGTGTTTGATTTCGTTTATTTTTAAATATCTGTTATGGTATTGTGATTTTATATATATTTATTATGATTTAGTAATTAATATAAAATATTGATGTTATATTTATTTATTTTATAATTTTGACCATTTTCTAATATGATGGTATTATTATAATGTGAGTATTTTTAGAAATAAGTATAATTGTAGAGATTATTTTGAACATGAGAGTTTTGATTATTAAAAAGGAGATTAAATAATTATTAGTTTTATTTTAACAAAACAAAAATAATAATAGTAAAATATAAATAAAGAGACCAATGGATTTGACTCTATGAACCCTAATTGTTAATAAAATAAAACAAACAAAAGAAGGAAAGGGAGTTGGAAGGGCAGCCATAGAACCAAAGAGTAAACAAAACAACAACCTATCGTTTGACACCGGTGATTGATAATTCTTCCATAAAAGTTTCTCCGTTTTCATCCAAATTTGAGTATGTTATTTCATTCATTTAACTCGTCAATTAAACATACTTTTTCAGATTTTTAACAACCCCAACTTCTCTCTAAAATACTCGACTTCTCCGTTTGTAGAATTCATTATTTTGCATCGTTCTCCTTCACCGTAAGTCCGATTTGAGTGAAACCAACGCAAAAACGACCGTGTGAAAAGTGGCTATATTATCCACTGATTGGCTTTCTGATTTATGGTAATTTTCTTTGCCCGATTTTCAAAATTAGTTTTTAGAATATCTTCTCATAATTTATTTTTAACGTTTACCCATAAACTGTCGAGTTAGATCGATTGAAGGACAAAGAGTCAATGAACAAAGGTTGTTTGCTCGTGGAATCGTATTTGTGTGTGAAAGCGTCAAAATAAGGTAAGGGGTGAGAGAGCGTTTGAATTCATGAGTATTATATATTGTGAGATGAACGGGAAAACCGTATTTCCCAACGATTCATCCGGGGCTTGCTACGTACGGCAGTAGCCCTTTGAGAGATAAATTGATTAATTTGAAATATGAGAATTGTGAGATTAAAATGTGAAATAGAAATTTTTATAAGGTGTTGATTGATTTAATTTTCGATACTTGTGTTAGTTGATATTTGTTATTATTGTGATGTTGGATGTTGAATGAAATTATGTGTACATGTTTGCTTAGATGAAATTATGTGATGTGATAATAAAATTTGGATGCATGGTTTGATATATGCTTACGTGATGATAATGATGATTTTTTATTGATGATAGTGATGTTATAAAATTGTGATGAGTTTATACGATGATCATGATTATTTATGATTAATGATATTATAAAATTATGATGAAAATATTGAAGTACCCCAAACATGATGAGATAGTGATGATTCTTAAATATGGTGCTCTTAATGGAGTAGTCTAAGCTAACGAGGGGAGAAAATAAATATTGTGAATTTGTGAAGCGAAGATTATTTTGTCATCATATAGGTAGGGCCTGACAAGCCTAGTGATTTTGGGGAAGTACAACTGAATGAGCCTGATCGTGGCGGTCTGTTGTCGAGCCTTAAGGCAAGATTGTTAAACCTTGGAGGTATTTCAGTGGGGAATTCCTAGGTGACTTGGAGGTAGCACTCCAAATGTCGGGAGCTACCATGCAACACACGTTTACCTCGACTGTCGTGTATATGTGTCTTGGGTTGAGTTGAGGGGATCTATGAGGACAGGGCCAATTTGAATTGTCCGTCCACCGGGATGGTGGCATAGTACCATGGCCTCCTAACCAAGTACTTCAGAGCTAGAATGGTACCACATTGTGAAGTAGAGTCTAAGCTCATGCATAGCATTGCATTTCCTTGTGATTGTTTTGTTGTGATTGATGTGTTTCAAAGGTAATAATAATTAGATGATTTGATGCATATTATAATGAGATAATTATTTTACTTAAGTGACTTTGATGTTATAGTATGATACTATTTAATTAAATATTTTGATATATCGTAAAGTGATTATGATATGGGTCTATTATGATTGTTTGCGTGTTCTTCTTACTCATATTATACTATTAACATGATTTCAAAACTCACCTTCTTCGTTGTTTGTGTTTGACTGGCTGAGCCATGCGTTTGCGAAATCGCAGTTATTACAGGTTAATGAGTCTTGAAATTCAAGTTTGGGAGGAACCTCGCTCAGATAAGTGATACCGGGAATAAGGGTTTTAATTTGTATTTTACTTATTTAATTTGAATCAAATTTTTGTATGAAAATCTTAGAAATACTAGTAAGTTTTTATAATTAAATCAAGTAATTATACTTAAATCAAGTTCATTGAGATTAAGTTGTTTTATTTGAATAATAAAATTTGAATTGTTGCATGTGTACTTTGAGAAACGTGATATCCTAAATTAGTTACAAAAGTTTTTATTTTCTTAAAAATATAATTTTATTTATCCGCTGCAAATTTTATAGGAATGTGATATAAATTATTATATATATTATTTTGGGATTTAGGGTGTCACAGAGATGATCTTGGATGGAAATAAGGTTCGAAATGAAGGAGATGATCGTGGAAATACAGTTCGTAATGGACGGGATTATAGGGTTTACAAGAAAAGAGAAGAACGATGAAGGTTGAGATGATAGTGAAGTTTACGTAATGAAGAGGAAACTGAAGCGGTTACTGTTATATATATAACTCTTTTACAGCGCTTTTTTATAACCCTTTTACAACGCTTTTCTAAAAGCGCTGTAAAAGGCCTAAGCCTTTTACAGCGTTTGTTAGAAAAACACTCTAAAAGGCGTCCTTATTTAATTTTTTAAAAGACTATTTTACATCGTTTTTCCAAATAAGCGTTGTAAAAGACCTTATTGTTTTATTATGTTATATAATGTTTTTTTAAAGCCTTTTACAGCGCTTTTTCAATTAAGCGCTGTAAAAGGCTCCGTTATTTTTAAAATATATTTATAACAACGCTTGTGTTTAGCAAGCGCTATAAAAGGAGTGTTGTTAAATGTCATTTTTGGCGTAGTGAACTATAACCCCTTTTTCATCTAACATTCTAATTAAAAAATTGTCTTCCTCAACACTAATAGTCTAAAAACGAAATTATCCTTCTTATTCCTCATCATCTGACTAGATTGGAAATGATTATTAAAGTGCTAAAAAACTGGTCCTCTAACCCCTTCCACACATCCAAAGAAACATCTTCATCCTTAATACTTTAGATGAGATCACCCCATGAAAATATTTTGAATTAGTGTCATTCTCTTTTAACCATCTCGCCCTTAATCTATGTCATTAAATGCTACAATAAGACTTTGATACTGAAAATATTGAACTCAGAAAAATTGCATTTCCCTAACCTCATCCTTATCTAAATTTTTGAATTTCTCCTTTACATCCAAACGATTAACACCCTTCTCAATGATCCTCAATTGTTCACCCATATTGTTGCTATGTTTCTTATATTACCCTCGCATTGAATATTTAATACTTTTCATCTTTTTCTTGAAGACCAAACCTCCCAAACCAACAAATGTCATACTTTTCCACTAATTTCAAACAAACTTTTAATAGTTTGAAAAGTTCGACTAGTAATTCAATATCTTGAATGACCTTGGTTCCCAATCCTCTATCTCATCTGATAACATAACATGACAGTGATTAGACAAACCTCTTTCCAACGCCCAGTGAGAAACAGGATTCCACACCTCACAAAATTTTTCAAAAAGAATAAAACAATTCGATCTACTCATACAAACCTTGTCCAACCTAGACCAAGTAAACTTCCTTCCAATTAAAGGTAAGTCCACCAAATGATTAATTTCAATGAATTCATCAAAATTGTTGATCGCCACCTCTCTCAACATACTACCCACTTCTATGCATTCATCCTCACCTCAGATTGAAATGAAGTTCCCACAAGCATAGCAACACACCTCCAAATTCGCCTCTAATTTGTGAGATATCTAAGACAATAATTATATTGATCCTTCCAAATTACAAGGGGCATAAACATTAAGCACACTCCCCAACACCTCAGTAGACTTTAAAATCTCGTCCACAACAAAAGCATGAGATAACAAAGCATGTGATAAATATTTCGACACAGTTAAGATCCCACAAAGTAATTACACCACAAGAGCAACCACCAGAATGTTTGACAGAAAAACATACATCATATGATCCCAAAGACTTACACACACAACCTTTTTATCAACCCCTCCAATTTAGTCTCGTGAATACACAAAACATTTGGATCTTTATTTTTAGCAAATTTCTAATCTCTTCTTCATATCTTCATTAGAACGTTACTATTAAGCCCCCGATTTTACCCTCCCAATATTGCATCTATCCCTCTCTGCCATCTTTGACAACTTTTTAATTATCTCTTTCATATCCTCGTTAAAATTTAAATTATTGCAATTGCACCAAAACGCCAAATATCTTCACCAACTGCATCAACTTCTTCATATAAAACTGTCAAATGTGTTCAATCCCCACTACTCAAAGATCCACGGGAATTAGATGAAGGAAAACTTAAAATTCATTTGATTAATTGCTTAAAAATTAGAGAAAAGTACTACTTCATTGGACAAAATTTATAGGTATTTCGTAAATATTTTTTGTATGGTTTTTAATTTTAAATATAATTTTTTGTGATAATAACTAACTTTGACAAAAAAAAATATGGATTTAAGGAAATCAAAGATAACTAAAAATAATATTTATGATTACGATGTTGACTTTATTTAAATTTGGAATTATTATTATAGGTATATTTCTTGCTGGATCAATTTCGGCATAGATTAATGAGGTGTATTAAATTCAAGATAGGATCCAATATTTTTTTTTTTTGTCGCTTGATTGAACTAAAAAAAAGCTGGCACTTTCCTCTTTTTTTCCCTTACTTCTTAGTGTAAAATTTAATATTATCAACTATAAAAAATTATTATAACCTTTTTTTTTACACACAATAACATTAGTTTATAGTTGATAATATTAAATGGTAGTCCTCCATAATTAAATATGAGTAAAAAATAGAAGTATTTGGGCTAAATATGATTCAGATATATGTCATTTTTATTTATATTTTATTACAAAGGAAATATAATTTTAAATAATTTTTTATAAAGATATATCCTCTAATTTTTTTTAACATTTGCATTGAGAAATAACTCATCGGCGATAACTAAAGAAATAATTAATAGCAAACATAAAAAGAGAAAGAATCAAAAAAAAACATTACGATCTTTTATTAAAAAAATATATATGGAATTAATTCGAATTTTTGGTAATTATTATAGGTATTTAAAGTTCTTTTCTGTTTTCAATATTCTTCTCAATTTTGGTAATCATTCACTACATATATTGGTGGATCAGCGTGAAAATAAAGATATATATCGCAATAAATAAAAAAGATTACACTTTTTTATAATTAAAGATTCACTATATTTTTTTTACCATTTATATATAAGTAAAGTGTAAAAACCGAACAAAACCCCCAATAAGTTTTTTATTCAGCCTCCTTCAATTTGCTAATTTTTAGAGTAATTTTCTTCTCCTTTGGGTTTCAAAACCAAAATTCAACACTCAATATGATATCAATTATGTCTTTGCGAATTGTGTACAAAAGCTGGGTGATATTAACCGAATGGATCGCTTTCTGTTTTCTTGTGGCTGATGAGTTAGCTCGTACTCTCTAGCATCATCATCATCAAAAATCAAACAGTTATGTTTCTTGTAGGTACTTATAAGTTTTTTACATTATTTGTGACTTTAGGGGTTTAATATATATGGACATGAAAAATATTGGTGGTTTAGTTTTGATACTTCAGATGGGTGGTTATTCACTTTGTATCTTGAAGCAACGCTAAATTTTATTCAAGAAATTAATGTATATCAATTTTGATGTGTACTTTTGTTTATAAATAGGAATAATTAAAATAATTTTTTTACTAAATTTTATTTGTATAAACTTTTAGCAGATGTTTAAAGACTATTTCTTTTCCTAGTTATTTCTGTTATTATTTAAGTTTGTGGTAGCCGGTAGGGACTCATTAGTTTTTTTGTTTTATTCACCCGCTTTTCTTTATAAGCACATATCAAATATTTCACATATATATTAAGAAAAGTAGATATATGATTAATGTGTATATTTTTTGTGTTCCTATTAGTATATTATTTATTGTTTATAGATGTTGTTGGTACTACTTAAGAAAAACTAATAAATATATTAATAATTTGTACAAAAATTTATATTCAAGGAATTTTTAAAAAAAAATAAGTACTTATAATTAGGGACTATATTATTTAACCTAATAATATATGGGCTTCTTGTGGTCATGGAGAACCATTGGGGGTTCAGTTTTGGCACTTCCTATTGGTTATATAATTTTTTATTTTGTAACGAATCAATACTATTTTTCTTATATTTTTGTAGATATTACTCTCAACGCAAAGAAATTAAATCATTGATAATTTATCATAAAAAAGTAGTATACTTTATGATATAACACTGCATTATATTATATTAAAATAATTAAAAATAAATAAAATGTACCTTCTCTCAAACAAATATAAAATTTTATAGTATTTATTATTATGTATTTAATACAAATGTTTTATTACGATTGTAGTCAGTGTGGCTGATTGCCAATGAATTATTAGATTAATTGATAGAGTCTAGCTAAAAATCATAGCATAAACCAAAACTTGATTGTGCACCACAAAACTCAAAATTAAAATACTTAATTATCTGATTCTTTATAGAGATGGCAATAAAATCCGCACCCGCGGGTACTCACCCAAACCTGTTTGATTTGGGCGGGGAAAATCCGCTTTAATTGGGTGTGGGTGTGGGTGCGGATTTTCCCGACATTAAAATTCGGGGGCGGGGGCGGGTTTGGGGTGATGATATCCACCCCGCACCCGCCCCCGCATCTGCCCCGCAAGTAATATTTTTGTAATTTTTAAATTTTATATACATATATATATATATTAAATATATTTAATATTTTCTTTAATATTAAAAATTATAATTTTATCTTTATAGAAAATATTTATTTTATTTTATTATTATTTAATAATTATTATTTTATTATAATAATTATGATTTTTCAATTTATAATTTTATATATATATGAGTGGGTGCGGGTGCGGGCGGGGAAACCCGAGACCCGTTGCGGACGGGGATGGGTGTCTAAATTTTACATCCGCTATGAAACGGGGGTGGGTGCGGATTTTCCCCGTTTAATCGGGTGCGGGTGTGGAGGAAGCGAAATCCGCCCCCGCCCCGCCCCGTTGCCATGCCTAATTCTTTAGATGCTGATGAAACTTTTGCAGGACCACTAATAGCCATACTAGAAATGAACAACTAACAACACACAAGAGAAAATAAAATGTTTAATAATATTAATTCTTGTAATTTTTATCAACAATAAACAACCATAACAATTAAATAAAGATAAATTAATACAAATTAATAACTATTTGCTTTAAGTTTTAAAAAGAAAAAAAAAACTATTTACATAAGCAATATTAACGAGTAAACACAAAATTATATTGTATTTGATAAAAAAGAATAGTTTTAATTTTTTTTATTATTGTGCTCATTTTATTTATTATAATAATAACAACGATTACAAACCTACTTTCGTTTGGTTTCACGCAGTCAACGTGTGTCTAAATCAGTCAAATGTTTGACTAAATTTTTTTTTGATCAATAGCATAATCAGTGGTGGATCTTGCAGAAAATATTGAAGGGAGCCGTTAAGCGATAAGTATTAACTAAAATATTATAATTGAAATTTTTAAAAGTTTTACAATTTTTTGTCATACAATTTACACATGTTTTTAGAATTTCACACAATTTAATCAAATAAAATAAATCTATTTTATGATTTTCGTCTTTGTCGAAATTTTTTTTCTTGGAAAATACGTTAATTTTCTTATGTTTAAACATCGTGTCACTTCTAAACAAAACATAAATAAATTCACAATTAAAAAATAGTATCTCATTATATTATATATCAATTGTTAATATTATATTATATATCAATTGCTAACATGTAAAAATTTGTTAATAGGTAGTAGTTGAGTTGTTAATTAAAAGTGTTAGAAATTGTTTGTTCTAGTTTATCATTCAAAACATAAAGGTTAGAAAATAAACATAAAGTTAAAAGGTATTTTAATAATTTATTACTATTATTTTGATAACCTATATAAAAAATTATAATTTTAAAAAATATAGGAGATGCAGTGTTTTCTCAAAACAAACAAAAAATTATAAAATATTTTAATAATTTATAACTGTTATTTTTGATAATCTATATAAAAAATAATTTAAAAAAATATAGGGGGTGCCGTGGCACCTGCCCGCTCCAAGAAGTTCCGCCACTGAGCATAATATATTTTTTTAATAGCATTAATATAATATTTTACCAATCAAATAATATACAAATATTTTAATAAATAATATATATATATTATATACTTGTATATAATTTTTATCACTTATATATATATATATATATATATATATATATATATATATATATCAATTGCTAACATGTAAAAATTTGTTAATAGGTAGTAGTTGAGTTGTTAACTAAAAGTGTTAGAAATTGTTTGTTCTAGTTTATCATTCAAAACATAAAGGTTAGAAAATAAACATAAAGTTAAAAGGTATTTTAATAATTTATTACTATTATTTTGATAACCTATATAAAAAATTATAATTTTAAAAAATATAGGAGATGCAGTGTTTTCTCAAAACAAACAAAAAATTATAAAATATTTTAATAATTTATAACTGTTATTTTTGATAATCTATATAAAAAATAATTTAAAAAAATATGGGGTGCCGTGACACCTGTCCGCTCCAAGAAGATCCGCCACTGAGCATAATATATTTTTTTAATAGCATTAATATAATATTTTACCAATCAAATAATATACAAATATTTTAATAAATAATATATATATATATATTATATACTTGTATATAATTTTTATCACTTATATATATATATATATATATAATAAATTAATAATTAAAAAGTAAATCAAATTTAAATAAAATAAAATATTCAAAAAAATAAGAATTCAAATCAGTGTTAGTAATCACACATTTAAATGTAATTTTAATTAAAATTATTTAAACAATATAATTATTAAAAATCATTTTCAATTAAGGTATTTAAACATAAATCACGTTTTATATAAATTACTTTTAATTAAAGTTAAATCTTACCACTTCATAACCAAATACATTTTTAAGGCTTGGTTGATAAACATAATAAATGATATGGTATTTGTCATATCATGTTTCAATTAAGTAATTAAGTATTTGATATTCTGACTCTTTATTTATAATGTAATTATCTTAAATATGAACTGAGTTAGAAATCAGTAGAATAAAATAAGAACAATCATTTAGTTAGCTATTATAAAAATATATTTTAAATATATAAAATTAAAACTTAATAAATTATAAATTTAAATAATAAACAATATAATT
>JBBPBT010000251.1:198965-217158 GCA_037974875.1 Cicer bijugum | reverse complement strand
AAAAAAAAAAAAAAAGTTTCTGCTCTTATCCAATGTCCTCTAAATTGTCTAATTTAACTGGAAAAAAAACTATTAAAAAAAGTTAAGAATAAAAGTAAAAAATAATTTTTTATTTTAAGGTTGAAAAGGGATAAATGAGATTCAAATGCAAACTCAATCAACTCTATTGAAGAGGCACATTATTCACTTTCCAAAGAAACCTCTAATTCGCATTATATTTTCCCTAGAGATAAAATATGAATTTGAGTATAACTTACGAAGAAAATAATATTTTATTAAATTGAGGTAATCTAATAAAATATGCTTAAACTACATATGAGTAATCTAATTATTTAAATTCAACATAATAAATAATATATAACTATGATAAGAATAATATAGTGTATATTTAATCACAACATATAATTAATTATTTACTACATTCACACAATTGAGCACACACTTAACATAGAAATAATAGGAGTATATACACACACACACACACCATGTATTAGCATCAAATTTTCGAGAAAAGAATGTTATATTTAAGCTTTCAAACGCAACTAGTTTCACTCAAAGTTTATCTATATAACTCAAATTATGGTATTCTAAAGCCAACAACATTGACTAATAAGTCAATTCAAAATTTATGTAACACCCCGGCCATTCCCGTTACCGGCGATGCTACCTCACGACCTTCTCGCCCCCCCCCCCCCCCTTTCCCTCATGGAAATCTGGCGAGTTTTTGCCTTCCGTGGGATTCGAGCCCGGTACCTAGGGGATAAGTACCGCCTCCACACAGTTCCCACTACCAATTGAGCTACCTCATGGAAATCTGGCGAGTTTTTGCCTTCCGTGGGATTCGAGCCCAGTACCTAGGGGATAAGTACCGCCTCCACACAGTTCCCAATTTGTTAGAACTTATGTTTTGAGAGAATGAGAGAAAAGAGAAGAATGAATGCAATTGTTATCTCAGTTTGCATTTCTAATTACATATAGAAGCCTTAACAACCTGTAACTAACTTGACTTTCTATATTCAGCTAACTATCTAACACTATTACTATTTTTATTGTATTATCTCACAATACTACCCCTTAATACAAATCCTTCAAAGAATAAACTCCTAACATTCCTCTGAGCTTTACAAATCTTTCAATCTTAAGTGACTTGGTAAACACATCAGCAGTTTGATCCTCAGTCTTGCAATAGATCACTTCGAGCCTTCCTTTACTGACTTGATCCCTTATGAAATGGAACCTAGTCTCAATGTGTTTAGACCTCCCATGTGCTACTGGATTCTTGGCAAGGTTTATAGCAGATTTGTTGTCAATCAGAAGTTGTACTGGCTTCCTATAGTTGATCTTCAATTCATCAAGCAATGACTCCAACCACAGCAGCTGGCAGGCAGCATAGGAAGCACTGACATATTCTGCCTCACATGAAGATAAAGCCACAATATTCTGTTTCTTTGAGCTCCATGACACAGCAACCTCCAAGAACTTAAAGAGATATCCACTTGTGCTCCTCCTATCAGTTTTATCTCCACACCAGTCAGCATCTGGGTATCCCACAATCAGGCTCTCCACTTGTTTTCCTTGATCACTTTGTGCTGGAAACAACACTCCAAAATCTGATGTTCCTTTCAAATACCTCAACACTCTCTTTGCTGCTACTAAGTGAGAGTGTCTAGGTTGATCCATATTCCTGCTTAAAACTCCAACAGCATATGCGATATCTGGCCTGCTGTTACAGACATACCTTAAGCAACCAACAATTTGCTTGTACAGGGTGTTGTCAACAGTTTTCTCTTTGTTAGTGTCTTCAGCTTTCAACTGATGATCAGTAGGTGTAGCTGCTACATTGCAGTCTTGCATTTTAAATCTCTTTAACATATCCAAGACATACTTCTTCTGATGGAGCAGCAATCCAAGCTTTGTCCTTGTAAACTCCAATCCCAGAAAGTAGGTAAGCTCACCTAAATCTGTCATGTCAAACTCATTCTTCATGCTCACCTTAAACTTCTCAATTTCCTTGAGATCACTTCCAGTAACCAGCAGGTCATCGACATACAGACAAATAAGCATCATATCAGTAGACCTATGTCACACATAGACTCCATGCTCAACTGAACATTTCACAAACCCTTGATCATCACACAAGAAGGAATTAATCTTCTTATTCCATGCTCGTGGAGCTTGCCTAAGGCCATATAATGCCTTTTTCAGCTTATACACCTTGTTTTCCTCCCCCTTGATCTCAAACCCTGGAGGTTATGATACATACACCTCCTCTTCCAATGGTCCATTTAAGAATGTTGATTTGACATCAAGCTGTGATAATGACCATTTTCTTCCATAAGCCAATGCAACAACCACTCTGATAGTTTCTAGCCTTGCAACAGGTGCAAATACTTCTGTAAAATCTATCCCAGGCTTTTGAAGAAAGCCTTTTGCAACTAGCCTGGCCTTATGCTTGGCCACTGTACCATCTGGCTTGTGCTTCAACTTGAACACCCACTTAACAGCAATTGTATGTTTGTTGAGTGGTAGGTGTACAAGTTCCCAGGTCTTGTTATGTTCAATTGACCTGAGTTCTTCCTCCATTGCAATTCTCCATACCTTCTCATTGAGTGCTTCCTCATGGTCCAGAGGCTCAGCATCTGCAAGTAGTGCAAAGTGAGTCTCATCCTCAGTTACAGGCAGACCTTGTTTGGCAAATAATTCATAATCTGCAAATCTGCCAGGTCTTGTAATTGTTCTTTGTGATTTCTGCCTGATATTATTTCTTGGTGGTGAGTGTTCTTGCTCTTCTATTTGAACTTCTTCTTGTTCTTGATCTATGTTTGGAGGAATTTCAACTGGTTGTAGGTTGTCATCAGTCAGTATAGTAGTTGAGCTGCTGGAATTATGAGACTTTTCTTTCCAATCCCATTGACCAGTTTCATCAACTCTAACATCTCTACTATAGGTGACCTTATTTGTAGTGGGATTCAAGAGTTTATAGGCACCGGTAGAATGATAACCTATAAGCAACATCACACTGCTCTTGTCATTCAGTTTCTTTCTTTTCTCATCTGGCACATGGACATAGCAGATTGATCCAAACATTCTGAGGTGATTAACCAGTGGTTTCCTTCCAGTCCACACCTCTTCTGGCACCTTGTCCTTCAGTTTCTTTGTTGGACATTTGTTGAGAATATAGGCTGATGTTGTAACTGCTTCTCCCCATAGACTGTGAGGTAAGTTCTTTTCTTTCAACATGCTTCTCACCATGTCTAAAACTGTTCTATTCCTCCTCTCAGCTAAGCCATTATGCTGAGGAGTATATGGTGCAGTCACTTCATGTTGTATTCCATTTTCATTACATAAGTTTTCAAAATCATGAGATGTATACTCACCACCCCCATCAGTCCTTAGAATTTTAATCTTCTGTCCACTGTAATTCTCAACCATTTTCTTAAACAAGTTAAATGTTTGGAGCACATTACTCTTGTGCTTAATCAGACTCACCCACATCATTCTACTAAATTCATCAATAAAAGAGATAAAGTACTTATTGCCTCCATAAGTTGCAGGCTCAATTGGTCCACAAACATCTGAGTGCACCACACCAAGCACTCCACTTGCTCTCATTGGAAGATGTGATTTGAAGGACTTTCTAGATTGCTTGCCAATCATACACCATTCACATATCTTTTCTGGTGCCTTTATCTCTGGAAGTCCTATCACCATTTGCTTTGATGATAACTGTTGCATGCTTCTGAAATTCAGGTGGCCATATCTAGAGTGCCATAGCCAACAATCTTCATGATTCACACTTGCAGCCAGACATTGAACTTCTGCAGCTTTCAGATTGATTTGAAATGTCCTATTCTTTGAGATAGGTGTTTTCAAGATCAACCTATGATTGAGATCATACATCTCCAATCTTCTATCTTTCATTTCAACTGAGAAGCCTTTTTCAATTAATTGGCCTACACTCAGAAGATTGCACTTCATTCCAGGGACATATAGAACTCCCTCAATCAACACATCCTGACCTTCTTGTCTCTTGATAACCACACTACCAATTCCATTTGCATCTATTGTTCTATCATCAGCAAATCTTACCTTAGTTCTTTTGCTTGTATCTAGATCTACTAACCAGCTTCTGTGACTAGTCATATGGTTTGAGCAGCCAGTGTCTAGATACCATGATGCAGCCTTCTCAGCATCACTGTTGGTGGTGACCATTAGCAGAATTGGTGGTTCTTGATCAGAATCATCCTTTGCCAAGTGAGCTTCATCATTATGATTTCTGGGAACCTTCTTGCTTTTGCATTCTTTGGCAAAATGTCCCCACTTCTGACAATTGTAGCACTGTATCTTCTTCCTGTCGAATTTCTTGCCTGCATTTGAATTCTTCCTCTCATCATCGTTCTGGGATCCTTGATTGTTATTCTCAGTTTCATGGAATTTTCCCTTTACTCCCTTCGGATAAGTACCGCCTCCACACAGTTCCCACTACCAATTGAGTTAATAAATCAACTAAATATCAATTGAATCGTAGCATTTTCACAGCAAATAAGTAGAACCAAAATACTAATGTAATTATAGACAAAATCGAATTGAACATGCCCCGACCGAAGGAGTCACATGATGGCATCAACTATGTTGACAATATATTATAAATTAACACAACAATATGCTTTATAATCAGGATTAACACAAAAAAATTCATATGAATTAACACAACCAAATCACTTGAATGATGACTTGTATTCATCTTCTCTGACCAAAGATTTCATTGTCTGCTGCAAGTACAAAATCAACACAACAATTTAATGCAGTAGCATCCAAGAAACTATCACAAAGCTTAATGAAACATCTTTCCAAAACTCAAACCAATAATTAACATTTAAAAAACACAATGAATAATAATAAAATTATCATAATAACTCAAAAAATAAAAACAAACAAACAATTTGACTCAAATTATTCAATAATAATGACTTAATACAATATGATTTAGCCATGTGAATATGACAGATTCAGATGCACTAGATCACCTGAACTTGATCAAATCAATGTTGATCTATGCATCTAACAAGTTCAATCAACAGATAAATAATCGATAAAATAAGCAAACAAATGTCTTGTAAATAACTCCCAGTTAACAAATGCATGCATTACACAAAACCAAACAAATTTCAATCAACAGATAAAATAATTAGAAATTATGATACCTCTAGATTTTGCATGTTATAATCCTTCAAACATCCAACATGATATTCCTTCTCACACTGCAAGAACAAATCAATCGGTGCTACAAACAAATATATATTGATATCAATGAAAGCAATTAAAAATTTAGGCTTAGCAGTATATATAATAATACAGGTAAAGTCATACCTAATTTTAAATAATTATTGTCTGAGGACCAAGTAATTAAATGAAATCATGACATATGTACATGATATCAAACATAAGTAAATAAACAATACAAGAATGAAGTTCAGATATATGTCACAAACTATAGCATAAAAATGTGTCGTTAATGATATGAAAATAATAGGGCATTTACCCGTATAGGGCACATCCACCATGGTCAACCGTTACACTTTAGACAATGCGAATGCATCTTCGGTTTATCTGTTCTAAAGGATCAATGCCTACAATCCTTCCAGCTATTAGAGCATTCACATTACATTCCACATTACTCTCCATCAGGAAATTATCATACTAATTAAAAATTAACCTCTGGATGCCAGATGCTAATGGTATATTTTTCCTTTACTAAGCAAAACAAAAAATATTAAAATACAATATAAGAAATATAATGATAAACAAATCTTATTGTTACTAATGTACTACACTAGACCAAAATGAGATGTTTTTATGTCATCGATCTGTATTTCATTTTATGCTTGATAATTATTCTCATCAAGCATATGAAAATAGTTATCTGTTTATTTTTCTTTAATTTGAAGTAATTGGACATTATCCCTTACAGTCTCTATCAACCTAAATCAACAAATTAGCTAACTAAATTTTTTTGGATCACGTACTTTTTCCCTCATGTAAATAGGATCTCATCTGCTAACTGTGAAGCATATTCAATTGGATGAAACCAATCCCAAAACAAGTGATTATCACGATTCAAACAAAGATTAACATCTTGCATACCTTTCAAGCATAGACCTTCTCCATTGAGCTTTCCAATTCTGCAACATGCTGATTATTTTTCAGTCAATCCTACAATATGTTAACTTATATGATAAATTCCTATCAATATTTTAAAATAACTTAAATCATTTATTGTAACTTAAACCATAGGTGAGTATGTAGAAACATGCTTAAATACTTGTTTTAGCAAAATTGGTACACAAAGGATCAATTGGAGATGAAATAAAGTGGTAGTGCTAAGTCTATTGCTTAAAATTGTGTGATATTAATACTACCTAAAAATAGTCTAAGAGCTATTGAATATCAAACTAATAAATCTGAGTGAGAATAAGTTGGTTTGTTGTTATAAATTAGTTTTTTCTGCTCCAAGGTACAAAGATTTTCTGCTTAAATATGCAGAAACATACTTAAATATGAGTCTTAGCAACCTTGGTACACAAAGAATCAATTGTAGATGAAATAAAGTAGGAGTGCTAGGTAGGTCCCTACTAGTACTCACATATAACTAAATTTCAACTTGTACTCCTATTCAACTGAATCCCTATACTTGAGGGATATTAAATAGAAACATATTTTGACAATAGATATAGTGAAAAATATTTTACCCTTCAAAAGAAAGTAAAATGCTTTAAATGACAGACTTGAAAGCTCTTGCAGCAGTTGCACCTAGGCACATAAGAAATCTAAAATGAAAAAACAATTAGGCATTTATTTGCAGAGTAAATTCTATTGCTATCAATATTACCACAACTTTTTCCAAAAGCATAAAAGAAGTTTCATTTGCAGGACTAGGCATTAAATATTAATCAGAAACCTAAGGTATAGCAAAATATGTCCCCTTTTCTATTTTATTTCTTGTTTGCTTTTTCCCCAAGCAAGAAGAAAGCGTGGTCAACTTCAGATTCCATATAACATTTACGCTCACAAAGAAGCTCACTGATAGGAAACAGTTCCAAGCTATGAAAGGATAGTACAATGAAATCATAAGTGAATTACAGAGGAATGTAAGAGTAATACACGCTTCTGCCAGGAATAATCTCATTAGCCCAAAGTTAAAAGCGTAAAAATTAACTAGAATGTCTCTCCCAAGTTCGATATTAATTCCAACTGTCTCTACTCTCTCTTATATATACCCTTTATACAATTAACTTGTCATCTCACCTTTGTATTTCTCTACAAACAACAATTAAGTTCTAGCAGTCTTACTGCCTTAGGACTAAGGGTATTAAAGGACGAGAATCCTCCAAAAGAGAAAAAACAGATCACCTTAATAATCACAATCTGTTGGAGGATAATCTCTTAAAAGTCACACATGAAATATATTCGCGGCAACGAAAGCACTGAAATGTACTAACATTTTATGAAGTTTGATAATTTTACCTTAAAAAATATATACTAAGATTTATGTATTGGAATGCTGATTTTGACTCAGCTCAACACTCAACATATGATGAAGAAGAACAACAACCCTCTGGCTTCGTGATTTTGTTCTACAGAACACCAATATTGACAATAAGACCACCATTAATTTGCCTTCAACTAATAGTTAAGCCTTTAAGTTGAATGATTCTCCGATATGGCATTGGAGCATGATAGATAGTTAGAGGTTCAATAATCATCTCATTCCTCACAATTAACTAAATTTCAGCATAAGATATAATAAACAAGTGTACTATTCAAGTCAAATGGGTTTCATGTGAGGCTACATGTTAAATATATAAAATTACTCATGTCCTTGATTTAACTAAAGCATTTAGGTTGAGTTGGTCTTTGACCAATACAAAGAGAGGAGTTTATTGGCTGCTTGAAGAACACATAAATGCAGGCATTCTAAAAAATAATGCCAGTCATACATACCCAATAGATCGTCACCCGGCCCCGATATATATCTCCTTCAATTTCCTATATTGAGACATAAAATAGAAAGTGGGATTTAGAGCTATAAATTGTGAATTAACAAACAATCAATAATGTATTATGTTCTAATAGTATTAAGAACAACACAAACAACATCAAACAAGCAATAAGATGAAGAGACAACACCAACACTAAACACTCTTCAGCCTTTTAATAACACAACTACAAGACAACACCAGATACCAACAAATAAGTAATAAGAACACTAAACAAAAAAACAGAGAATAACATATGAAGAGAATAACACCAATGCAAGTTTCAGAGGAATCAAGTTATAGCTAGTTACTTTGAAAAAATTCATCTTCTAGCATACAATAATAAATATAAAATTAAAACAAAATTCACTCGATCTAATACATTGTCGAACCATTATCAATGGCAAATACATAATCAATCAATTAACAATGCAATACATGACCAAAATCAGCAAAATTAGCTTTCATGTTTTTAGGGACTTCAATAAACTAAAACATTGCTTACATGTTTTTAGCAAAATCAGCAAAGTTATTCATAACTACAAAATAGCAATGTCATGTCTAACACTTTCTCAATATATGATAAAAACTTGAAAGAGAATAAAAACCTAGCAACAATCTAAAATACAAAATTTAGAGTTGTTTTATCAACCAAAACATATTTGAATGTATAACTCCAGATGGAAAGAACTGAAAGAAGCAAGGATATGACTCCAGTTTTCATAGATTTGGGAGTAAAACATTTATATGACAAAATCATACAACAAAATTAGCAAAATCCATAACAAAATCGGCAAAATCAAACTGCTAAATAAGAAACAAGAAATGTCATAAAATTACCAGAGAAATGAACAAACCTCTTTGGGAGAAACAAGAAATCAAAACTTCTCGATGGCAACGCTTCTCGACCTATGAAAGGGGAAGACAAAGAAAATCATCGCTGGTGCGGAAGCAAAAAAAAAATGTAGACTTGTCGGCGCTGAAGAGTTCGCCCATGAAGGAGGGAGTGAAAGCAAAATTTAGAGCATATGAAGTTGAAAGTGAAGGTGTTTCAAGAAGTTGGTTCACGAAGGTGAAGGTGAAGGCCGAAGAGTTGGTTCGCGCGTTTTTTAGTTTTGTGGTTAATTTAGTGTCTTTTAAAAAGACAATTTTGCTTCCCACACTCCTCATATTGCTTGCCACACCCCTAAATTTTTTTTAAACCCAAAATGTCTTTCCCTCTTTATTCAATTAAAACACTTTTCAACACCTTCTTCAACCTTCTTCAACCTTCATATTCACTAACTTCCATATTCAAACTTCTTCATTATTCTTATTTTTCATCATCCTCATCTTCATCATTTTGATGCATTTCATGTTCAATAAAGTTCAATCACTTTGAACATTTCATCATTTTCATCATCTTCATCATTAACGTGAATCTAAACAAGTAGGTAAGTATTTTGAAGCTGAATTTTTTTTTTTCAGATATGAGTTTCGTACGTGAACTCATTTCACGTACCTTCACGTGAACTGAATTCACGTAGCTAATAAGATGATGAATTTTTACAGTTTACGTGAATTAGGTTCACATAGGCATACGTGAAATAGGATTGCATATGGTTATGGAGTTTGTGTGATTTTATAAAATACGTGAAATGAGATTACGTATGCATATGTGAACTCAATTCACGTAGCACACAAGTGAATTAAATTCACGTGTACATACGTGAACTCAGTTCACGTAAAAGGAAGGAAAATGGACATTTTATACGTACGTGAACTCAGTTCACGTAGGGTGACTTAATTTGAAATCACGTAAGTGATACGTGAACTGAGTTTACGTAGGCATTCTCAGTTCACGTACGCATTCTAAGTTCACGTAAGCCATTTTAAACATGCCATTTTTTGAATTTTTTTTAGGGTTTAGGGATGGTTATATTTTATTAATGAAATTTATTGGATGCAGTTAAATGGATGAAGGGGGAGACAACAGTGATGAAATGTATGAAGGTTTGGAAGGTTTGGAACATGATGTGTTTGAAGAAATGTATGATGATGTGGAACCTAATTTTGACGCTATGAATGACGGAGTTGAACCTGTTATGATTGATTTGACTGATATGTTTACAACCGGCGTGATGTTTGATACACGAGATGAATTATTGAAATGGACTAGAAAGGTTGGAAGGGAAAATGGAATTGTTGTTGTGATTATTAGATCTGAAAATGCGACCGCATGACCAAGAACAAAGACAAAATTAATTATTGGTTGTGAAAGAAGTGGTAAATATAGACCATGGAAGAATCCTAATATTACGAAGAGTACTGGAACTAGAAAATGTGATTGTCCATTTAGATTGAGAGGAACACGATCAAGTGTTGGTGATGGATGGTATTTGCATGTAATATGTGGTTTCCATAACCACAAATTGGCTAAAAAACTGACCGGTCACTCTTTCTTAGGCCGATTGTCTCAAGATGAGAAAAATGTACTTGGTGATATGACAAAGAACTTTGTAAAACTAAAAAAACATTTTAATGACATTGAGGGATCACGATGTTGAAAGTTTGACGACAATAAAACAAGTTTACAATGCACGTCAAGCATATCGTTCATCACTTAGAGGTAATAGAACAGAAATGCAAGATATTTTGACATCGATGGAACGCGACAAATACGTGTATCGATATAGGAAAGTAGAAGATTCAAATGAGTTGAGGGACATCTTTTGGGCCCATCCAGACGCTATCACTCTTGTAAATAATTTTCACAAAATATTAATTATGGATAGCACTTACAAGACTTTTAGATATCGAATGCCATTACTTGAGATTATTGGTATTACATCTACTAAAATGACATTTTGTGTGGGATTTGCATATCTACAATTTGAGCGTGTTGATAACTTCATATGGGCACTACAAATGGTTAAAGAACATATTACAAGGGGTGAAGTTGAAGTCATCGTTACTGATAGAGACCTTGCTTTGATGAACACGGTTGAAAATGTTTTTCCAAAAGCAGTGAATTCATTATGCTTGTTTCATATATGCAAGAATGTGAAAGCCAAGTGCAAGACGACCGTGTTTCCAAAAAAAAGCAAGTACAAATAATGGAGGCATGGGAGGCTCTTATTTACAGTTATGATGAGACTCAGTACTACACGAAGTTGGCTATCTTTGAAGGAATTTGTAGTAGTTGTTCTATTTTTTATGATTATGTACACGAGCAGTGGTTAATTCCTCACAAGGAAAGGTTTGTTGAGGCGTGGACAAATAGAGTTATGCATCTTGGGAACACCACAACACAAAGGGTTGAGTCGGCGCATTGGAGTTTGAAAAGGATATTACAAGATAGTATTGGTGATCTATGCAGTGTTTGGGAAACCATCAACAACATGATTGCATTACAACACAATGAGATAATTGCATCATTTGAAAGAGCATAATTCAAAAGGTGCATCGATATAGTAACAGATTATACGCGAATTTGTGTGGTGTTGTGTCAAAAAATGCAACTGATCACATTGCGGCAGAGTATGATCGCGTCAAGTATGTAGGTATTGTTGCACAATTAAGACAACTCATGGTCTACCTTGTGCATGTGAAATAACCAGGTATAGTATGATCCCACGTTCCATTCCATTGACTGCTATTCATGTTTGGTGGAGTAAACTATCTTTTCATGTTGATGCATCGAGTAAACCTTCAGAGTTATCTGTGAAACATGAAATAGATGTCATAGTGAAAAAGTTTGAAGAACTTGATGTACCTGGCAAAATTTCACTTAAAGGTAAATTACGAGAGATCGTGTTTCCATAAAAAAACGTTGATGTTTCCACCGGTTGCCAAGGTTAAAACCAAAGGTGCACCAAAAAAAGAAAAAAGTAAGGTATCAAATAGAGATAAATCAACGAAGTGTGATCCATGTTGGTGGGAGTATGTGGATGCAAGTATTCGATGTAGTGGCACAAATGCATGTAGCACTATTGATACCAGTAAATTAGAAAACATGGCACCTCGACCCTCAATCCAAAAGGTCACACCTCGACCATCAGTCCAAAAGCTCACACCTCGACCATCAGTTAGCAAAGTTCAACAACCAAGATTTCTCGTCTTCAAAGATTGGTTGCCGGTTGAAATTCATAATTTCATAGATGACATTATTGATGTCGGTGATGATGGTAATTGTGGATATCGTGCTGTCGCAGCTTCACTTGGAATGGATGAGAACTATTGGGCATTCATCCGTCAACAGTGTATCAATGAGCTTCAAGAGTTCATGTCTCATTACGAGATACTATTTGGTGGAGAAAATTATGTTCGACAACTTATACACAATGTGTATGTTGAGCAAGTTGCAACGAAGGATAATTGGATGACACTTCCAGAAATGGGATATGTGATTACTTCAAAGTTTAACGTGATTATCATCGCATTATCACTTCACCAATCGCAAACATATTTTCCACTTCGAAGTCCACCAACATCAGATCATCGTGTCATTTTTATTGCATTTGTTAATAATTTTCATTTTGTACAGGTATAAATTGATAATTAATAATCTATAACTTTTTTATAATTGATGATTCATAATTGATTTATAATTTTATTTAATTTAACAAGTTTACTTAAAGTCAGATTCTCCTATACCACCAGCAAGTAATTTGTGGAAAAGATATTGCAACGAAGAAGCACGACAATGAGAGAATATTTACAGCGATCGCATTCAACATTGGTTGCAGATATTTCCAGAAACTATAAATGAAGTTATTGTAAACTGAATGAACATATAATTTCCAAACATACAATGTATGTGCATTATTTGAATGAACGTGTAATTTCCAAACATACAATGAACGTGTAATTTCCAAACATTTCAGGAAAAATAATCAAACACTACACTTGATTAGGTAATTGATTGAATGAATGAACTAGTTAATCGATTAAGTAATCGATTGAAACAATTGTCTTAGAACAATTATCTTTTTGAAATTTAAATAGATATCGCAAAACCAAAATATCAAAAATATCCATAATCCAGATGTCCATAATCCAAAATATCCATAATCCAAAAAATCGCAATACCAAAATACAAAATCCAAAATAGATATCAAATAGATCCAAAATACAAAATCTAAATCCTAAGTCTATCTATGTCTCCTACGTTATGACACTACATTAGTCCAATCTCTACCACCACCACCACTTTGAGATCGCAATACCAAAATTAATTCATTGACGAGTGCGATGCCATCAGGTAATACTAGTTGTCGACCCAAAAGCTCCTCTGCAATTTGTATTGTCCGACGTTGCATTAAAAAGCACATTAATTAATTAAATGATTAATAATATTAATAAATGTATAACTTAAAGTTTCATGAATTTAACGTGACATCTGGAGCATGATCATCGGCAGGTTCTGCAATCGAAGGAGCTACATAGACTGGTTCTCTGCGAATGATATATGGATGAGAAATTCGACGAAACCAGTCCATGTACTCATTAGCGCACTCTGCAGGTCTGTGTACAACTGCCCCAACATCAACTACATGAACAATATATTGCGTAAACATGATGTCCATTTCCTCTGGCGTGGTCGTCTGGCCTACAATCTCCAAAGGTGAACCAGGGATGGTTTGAACATGTCCATATTGACGCAATACCCTATCTGGTAAGTGAGCATACATCTTGGGACCCCAGCGTATCCATCCTCTAAATAGTGAAACAACATCAAATGGTCGCTCCGGTCTATGCTCTCTATAGGGTGTCCAACATATGTCGTCAACATCAATCTCGTCCAGTGCTTTCCTAAATGGAATAACCAAACATTTATCCCGTTTTGACTTCCATCTAAGTGCTCTCGAGTATTCCTCATCATAACTCTGAGATAGTCGACAACAATTCGCACACAATGTTGGAAAATGCTCATACACCCACGCCTTCACATATGTAATAACATATTCATAAATCAGTAAATCAACAAACCACAAATAGATGAAATCAATCAAACAACGAAAGCAACTAAAAATACCTGTAATAGTGTTAGATATCCGGATACCGTCCTAGTCTGATGCATGCTCGCTTCTCGAAGATTACCGTACAGGTAAGCAAGCGCAACAGCACCCCATGCATATCCCCCACATGAGTCGAGGTCTCTAAAGCATTCTAGGTAAACAACACTCACTGCGAAAGCACTTTTGTCGCTGAACAAGGTGCAACTCACCAAAAATAAAAGAAATGCCCTCGCAGCCATCTGCCAATGCTGATCAGCACATCACTGATGATATACGTCGAGCAACCAACTATACCAAACAGTGGTTATGCGCGTCATGTTAAACTCAGCATATGCATCAGCCAGACTAACCCCAGCTAGCTCACCTAATAATTCCGCAGCTTCATCCTTACTAAATATATTCACCCCAAAAAACGCACCGATGACGGGTATATGCAGCAGCGAAGACACATCGTCCAAAGTAATTGTCATCTCCCTAATTGGAAGATGAAAGCTGTTAGTGTCGCAATGCCATCTCTCTACAAAGGCATAAATTAGACCTTTCTTGATCATCTCGTAGCTGCATTTTAGCAATGGATATAAACTGGAACTTCTGACAAGTTCCTCAACCTCTTCATTTTCAATGATAGCTTCTTTTAATTTTTTTCCATTGCTAAAAACCCTTAACTCTCCGCGATCCTGAAATAAATTACCAATATAAATGTAAGTTGAAACACATTAACCAAAATTAAATATTTAATTTCATTAAAATAAATATTTAATTTCATTAATATATTTACTTACAACGCTATCCAATAGTCGTGTCGCAACATGATCCCCTTATGTCCTTAAGACAGATCTGTCAATCGGACCCCCGGGATATCCGTCAGCTGCTTCAGTTTGGGCCTCATCAGCATGGGCATCATTAGCATGTTGGGTCTCATTCGCTTGCCCCTATTTTGCTTGCGCCTGTTCTGCTTGTTGCCTCTGCAATCTTTGTTGGTACCGCATTTCAAGCCGAGCACGGTGAGCCCGTGCAGAAGCGGTTGGTCTAACACGTCAACTTTCATGCCCTTCTATAACATGACCGTCTCCATCAGTAAACATTGTTCGCACCATTTCTACATAATAAACAATAAGATTCAGAAAACATAATAAACATGAACAAGCGCAATGACAAAACCAAACATTATGATGCATCACATATCAAAATATGTAGAAAGAACACAACCCTCAATTCCTGCCTACGTGAACTGAGTTCACGTACGTGAACTCCATTATCTGTCTACATGAACTCAGTTCACGTACGTGAACTCCATGACCATTCTACGTGAACTGAGTTCACGTACGTGAACTTCATGCCACTGAATCCTGCCTACGTGAAATCAGTTCACGTACGTGAACTCCATGACCATTCTACGTGAACTCAGTTCACATACGTGAACTCCAATCCCATAAATCCTTCCTACGTGAACTCAGTTCACGCCCACATACGTGAATTGAGTTCACGTATTGCATCTCAGTTCACGTACATCATCAAGTTCATTAAACCCAGAAAACTCTAAATCCAGAAAATCCATAAACCCATTAAACCCCGAAAACAATCATCAACCCATAATGTGTTAAAGAAGCTTCAAAATGAAAATGATGAACCAAAAATGAAAATGATGAAGGTTAACCCAAAAACGAAAATGATGTTGCTCAAAAAACAAAAATGAAAATGATGAACCCATAATTTCTTGAAGATGCTTAACCCAAAAACTAAAAACAACAATGGTTTACTCAAGATGATGTTGAATGTGTTGAAGATGATGTTCAAGATGATGTTGAATGTGTTGAAGATGTGTTGAAGGTTGAAGATGTGTTGAAGGTTGAAGAAGGTTTAGTGAAGTTTGAAGGTTAGGTTTAGTGAAGATGAAGGTTAGGTTGAAGGTTGAAGAATGTTGAAAAGTGTTTTAATTGAATAAAGAGTGAAGGGCATTTTGGGTTTTAAAAAAATTAGGGGTGTGAGAAGTAATATGAGGGGTGTGGGAAGCAAAATTGTTAAAAAGATGTTTCTCAGAACAGTTTATTATATCAGATTTAACAAAGTATGATAATGATAAATTTGCTATCGCCTTTTCTATTATCATATTTAACAAAGTATGATAATGAACTATTTATATATTTAATAAAATTATAAATTTTAATATAATAAAACTACTATATATCTTTTATCAGACCCATATGATTTTACTCACAAACAAGTTTCCAAGCTCAATATATATATATATATATATATATTAAGATGACTAATACAGAGTAACTTATAAAACAAAACATACCACTTCATAAAATTAAGAAAAATTATAAATTTAATATAAACATATAAAATTTACAGTAACAAATTTATAAAAACAGTATTTCAAGTCCAATTAATTTCACTCAAAACCAATTTATACTTCTTCTATTATATCCATTTTAACTCAATTGCATCATAATTTTTTATTTATAAAACACTATAATTTTGACAATTTAATTAAAATATATATCTGACAATGTTCAATTTGAATAAATGATAATATTTTCGAAAGTTTAAGATGTCTAGTTGATAAATATATTTTTATTCTATATAATAGACATTCAATTAATACAATTTATAAAATATGGTATATAGATACAAAAACGAAACAACAAATTGGTTTTCAACTTATAAGTCAATTTTCTATATCAATTCTTAAATAAAATTAGTGAAACCATTGTCTATTTTAAAGGTAATTAAGTTTAGTTTCTAATTAGACATAAATCAGCTCAAAACACTATCTATAGAGAAAGTTATGAACCAAAAACCAAAGATATACCTATACGGATTCAAAGACAACAATATACTATTTTCATTTCAAACTTTACATTGTCAAGTTCGTCTACTCAACTAAGTAAAATACATTAAAAATTCAACATAAAACCAATTAATTACCAATAATAAATAGTTATCGTCTCATTACCAACTCAACCACTACACTCAACAATCATAATAAAATAATAACTCTTCATAGTAATTAATATTAACACCTAACATACACTCTTAATAATCATAATACTAAATCAAAGAAGATTATTTCAATATCTAAACATGTAAATCATGAATATTTATTAGCAACATGCAATCAGGATCCGTAAGCACACCTAATAGAGGTTTTAAAATGATTTTCTATGCTACCTTAACTTGTAGATGTGGAAGAATTTTGTTTTCTTAAAGTTGAGCTTTAATCTCATTCATTAATAATAATCTTAACTTGGCTTCCATCTTTGATCTTCATTTTGTTTCTTGAAGAGTGAAACCTAATCCTTTTTGGTTTATTTTTAATTTTATTTTTTTTTATCTTTCTATCTTCATTTTTATTCAATATTATTGTAAGAAGAACATATGATAAAAAGATGGTGTGGGTAAGCTTGGAGGTAGAACATGTAATTGAGAATCGTGGTGTTTTCTCTCTTCTTTTTCTTCTTTCTTTTCTTTCTTCTTCCTTTTCTCTATTCTTTCATGCCCCCTATTTTTCTTTCTTTCTTCTCTTTATGTTTTTACAATGTATCCCCATACACATTATTTCTATTCTTTTATTTCTATTTTTTATTTTATTTATTTATTGGATGATTGATAAGAATACCTCTCTTAAGCGGGTTGCACCTCTTATTAAATCCTCACCAATATTTTAGTAGTTACTACCCACCCAATAAATTAGTTATAGTTTATCATCACTCGTATAAGACATAAAATTAATTATTCTTATTTATTATAATTATTCTACTAACTATAAAAGTGATCCTAAATATTATAAAAAAATACTAAAGTCTGTTAAACATTTACCATTCAAATTTCTAATAAGTTATGTTATCACTAAATTATTATTGCATGCAATTTTTAAGGAGTTAATGCATTTATTTAATTCTAATAATAACAATAAAAGTAATAATAATAAATATATATTAAGAATAATTCAGACAAAGAAAGTTGAAGTGTTACAAAAACTAATTTTTCAATCAAGTTGGGGGGGTATGTTTGATCTTTGGTTTCATATGTGCACCGCGATATCTAAAATGATAATAAAAAGTTTATGTAAATGTTGTTTAGAAAAATAATTAAAAAACCATATACACTTTTTAAAAATTAAAAGATTTCAAAAAAAAAAAAACACACGAC
>JBBPBT010000251.1:127634-186037 GCA_037974875.1 Cicer bijugum | reverse complement strand
ATAAAAAGATATTTCATTTAGTTAATCCTTTTAATAATATTTTATTGATTAATTTACTTATCAAAATGAGTTTTAAAACTACAAGTGTCACAACTTGTGTCATAACAATTCAAAAAAATTAAAACAAACTCAGATTTTTCAATATCTAATTATATTTTTTGTTTAGTTTTCTTTTTAAAAATTAAAATTTGATGTTGATTATTAAACATTTTTTAGACGATCCAACAAAATAAACTTGCAATTAAAAAAAGTAAAAAGATAATGAGTATGTAGCTAGATCGGTCAAAATAAACACAACATTACATATTAAAGCTGCTGAGTAATGTGATCATACTAAGAAGTCACAAAATTACCCCTATGTGGTTTTAAAAGATGATGAGACAAATGAGCATCATTTGTTACTTTTATCGATATTATTTTTATTTCTTTTTTATATATTTTTTTATTTGAATATATCTTTTTATATATATCTTTTTTAAGTTTTTATAGAGACGTAAAATTTGACATATTATAATAAAATGAATATTATTATTTTTTTGGATTTATTTTTAATTAGTTGAATAAAATTGGGGTACTACAATATATAAAAAAAATATCAAATTTCTTCTCTCCATCCATTATCTCTCCGCTACACTATTTCTCTGCCGTTTTTTCACCGTCTCTCTCCTCCATTTTGCATCGTCTATCTCCGTCGTTAATTTATTAAAAATCAAAGATAAGCCTCGAAACGACAATGCGACAATGATGATGCATGGTTGACAATACCAAGAGGATAATGACACAAAAACAAATTGAGAGTCACGCAGAAGATAGATATTCTTGCGTTGGTGGAAGAACTATAAAGAGTTCTTCTCATGATAGTGATGGTGGAATGGTTTCACGAGAGGAAGAGAATGAATTTTGAAGTTCTGAGTTGATAATAATTTTAATTTTAATTAAAATAAAAAGTTTTAAAAAATAATTTATTAAAAAGAGATTAAATTAAAAAGATAAAAGTATCTGTATAAATAATTTGGTTAACTTTATATATAGATGCTTATTTGAATGAAAAAAAGTAACACATTTACTTGTTAAAAAATTAAGAGTATCAATACGCTCTTCATTTTTAAGAGTACTATAGAAATTGTCTATATGAAATTTTGATTTATTCTGTCTGTTTGTCCTATTGGCTTTTAATCTTTTATAAAATTTGAATATAAAATTTAAGTAAAATGTTTGGTGATTGCTTAGAATACCAACCTACTCAAGATGTCTCATGAGATTCTCACGAAACAAAAAAATTAATCATATAATGCAATTATATTCTATTTTTGCTAAAACAAAAGTATAATAATTTGCTTAGGTAAGAGTAATTCTGAAAAAAAGATTATTTTTTTTTTTTTATTTAAAATTTTCTAACTAAGTTGGAATAAAAAGGCGGTTGAATGAAAAACATAAGATTGAGCATGTAGTACTCGATGTGTGGTCCCCATCATGGGTACATATTACATATATAATTTTGTTTTTGTAGAAACATATAAATTTTTTCTTATATTTTTTTATTTTCCCAATAATTTATAACTTTATGTATATTAATTAATTAGATAATTAAAATAAATTAAAATTTTAATTAATTATTATTTTGAAATAAAGTTTGTCAATTATTACATGTACATATTAGTATTACATGTTTAAAATTTTCTTATATTTTTTACATGCTGATTATTTGTGAATTCCAAACTTTATTAATTAACTAAATAATTTGAAATTTTAAAAACATGAATTGTTTATCATGAGAGATTTTTCTTATATTTAACAAATGTAGTAGTATTTATTTTGGCAAATTTAGTAGATCATTTGTTGCATATATTTTATTTTTCTTCTACATTTAGAATTAAAACTTCTCATCATTATGTGTACATAATACATTTAGAGATTTTATGATATCTTTTTACTTTTTAATTTTTTTCCTGAATTCTTGAATATTACTTTTTAATACATTATGTGTACAAACTCATCTGACGCAACACTATCTACAACAATACAACCCGATAATTTGTAGATGTTACTTATAGTTCTATTTTCTCTCATCATTGTCAATACATCCTTGCTAACCTTCAAAATGTCCCTATCTCTATGAGATCAATATGAGAAATCATTTTCATGTACAGTACCCAAGGATATCAGTTTCTTTCTAAATTCTAGAATATATTTGATATCATTCAACGTTTGCACGCCACAATCATCCATAGAAATTTTAATATGTCCCATTCCAATGATAACACATGCTTTATCATCACCCAATTTTTATAAAAAAAAAAAAAACACAATTCCCTAACCTGAATGTGGTAGACCACTCCCTGTGTGATGTCATGTGGTAAGATCTACCAGAGTCAAGAGTCCATGCTTTTGTGCACTTGTTAGATGAAATACAAAGAATATCTCATTCACTGTCAAAGTCATTAGTTTAAACCATGTAACACCACAAGTTTTTAAAAGCGAGATTGCATTTTTTTTAAGTTGAAGTAATAAAATATGAAATCATTATCTCTCAACATATGGACTATTTTTTTTTAAAATAACTTCAAATGAAAATTCATCACACAACTGAAACGACAACAAAATATAAATAGATATAACATAAATGTCAGGTGATAAAGTAGTCGGATCTAATAACCTAAACTATACCAATCCATAAAATACATTGGGGCTATGAGACCTAATCGAACCATCACTCATACCCTTGATGTATTCTCGACAAACACTTATGCAGGAGTGTTGCCCCAAGAACTACCAGATGTACCACTATCTGACCTCCCGTCCTATGGAAATTTTGGGTTATCTCCATCCACCTCATAATCTCAGATGTGCTCATAGGGGTCAATCTCATTATAAGAAGTCAAGTCCACCATTGTAGCCACATGTAGGGGTGGGAATAGGCGAGGCCAGACCAGACTTTGAAAGACCTGAGAAGTATAGAAGTACACCTAAGAGGGGGGGGGGGTGAATTAGGTGTTAGTAAATTTTCTTGTTTTTAGTGATATGGTAGTTGAATTTTCTGAGTTTAACAAAAGGCCTACTAATAATAAATTGCAGTAAGTAAATGGACACTTTAAGATTTATCATGGTTCCCCTTATAACCAAGGGTACGTCCAGTCCTCTTGCACACCACAAGAGATTAATCCAATACTTGTCAGAAAATGTACAATTCCCACCCTGGGATTCTTGCTACAAACTTCTAACTATACTTCTAAGATAGCACACCACTATCTTAGATTAAGCTATCTTTTACAACTGATACAATAAGGTTTGAATAAGACTAAGGTAAGGTATATTGATAAACAATCCAATAACAATTCAAGTACTTGAGAACTTTTTAGAATGATATGAAAATGGAATGCAAGTACTTAGAAAAAAATAAGAATTATGTTCTAAGTTGTTCAATGTTTTGATTCAAGGATTGTGTATCTTTGATATGAATGTTGAGACAAAATCTCTCCAAATTGGTTTTAATGATAACAAAATTAATGAAAAGATTATGATTGTGTTTTAAAGACTAATCCGTGCTCTTGAGTGTATTTACATAAGTAAAACAGGTTATTATTCATTAAGGAAGAAGAAGAAAAATTCTAAGTTAAATGCTAAGTATTGAAAATGCTGAGGATGGCCTCTCGAGCTGCAGATCTGCATCCTCGCTGGTTTGAATTCATTCAACAAGGGGCTGAACAATATTAAAAGATGAATTATTTGAATTCATTCATCAAGGGCAGAATAGTACTAAAGAATGTTTTATTCAACAAGGGCAAAATGGTATTAAAGAATGAATTGGTGATTCATTCAATAAAGGCAAAATATTAGTATTTTAAAAGAAAGGTCTTGGAAGAAAAGTTACAAGAATCCAAGAAGAAAGGCACGTTGAAAGATGATGGTAGCATGTGTCTAGAGTCAACATTTTGAAATGCATCATGAAGGCAACTTATCATGTCATAGGCTTCTTAGGCAAAAAGCTACATAATACCATTTGGTGTTTTGAAAGGGATTATAATATTAATATTCAAAAAGACATCAACAAAGCATGACTTAAATAAATGAATCACATGTGTTAAGGCAAGGCAAGAGGACCTCACGTGAAGCCTTCACATAGTCTTGAAGAAAGAGTTGAAAAGAACATCACATGTCTTGCAAATGCATTAAATGGAGGAAAGAGAAAGCTCACATGTGAAGCTTTATCAAGGCATTGAAGAAAGAGAAGGAAATTGACTCCTCACAACATTCAAACCTTAAAACAAGGAAAGAATAGGACAACACATGTCCCCAAAGGCCAAGAAACCAACTACCTCGTACTAAAACATGGAAGACACATTTTCAAATGAACTGAATGGCAGTTTCGTAATTATGAAGAAAAACCTTGGTCTTTCTCAAATGGAGTTCCAAACGGTCATGAAATGCTTGGCTTATGAAATGAACATAACAAGAACTCTATAAAATGCAGCAAGCTGATCTTCTTCAATAGAGAACACACTTGCATAAAAAGATCAAGCATCTTAAAAGCTAATCAAGAGCAAAACACCCTCACTTCTTACTTTCATTGATCCTACACTATATCTTTGTATATCTTTTGAGAAAGTATTAAGTATCAATCACTCTCTTATCACTTTGTAATTTCCCAGTGAGTTACACTTGGAAATATTCAGAAATTGATTGTAAGCTTGGTGAAGCTAAAGAATACACGAGTTGTAATCATCCTCGGGTTGAGGATTGATCCCTTTGAAAGTTAGTGAAATCTCACAAGGGTGTGAGGACTGGACGTAGCCATCTTTGGGTGAACCAGTATAAAAATTGTGTGTGTCTCTCTTACTCTACTTCTACTCTGTTGCTCAACTTAAATCTTACAAGCTTAAAATCTCATCCTCGAGCTACCCATCCTCAGTGAGAGGATAGTTTTTCAAACACATAGAAATTATTTTTAAAACAGCAAAATCCCTATTCAACCCCCCCTTCTAGTGATATTTAGCTATATCAATTGGTATCAGAGCAAGGTTCTCAAAAAAATACACCTAACAGTGTAAGAGAAAAAGATCCAAAAAGAAAAATGTCAAAAGCTAAGTATATTCCTGAAGGAGGATCATCCAGTCGACCTCCCTACTTTGATGGTACTGATTACTATCACTGGAAAGGTAAGACGAGGCTATTTTTCGTATCACAAGACATCAACATGTGGTCTGTGGTGGAAAATGGAGATCATGTCATTAGAACCAACAACGTAGATGCAACCTCCGATGAGAAACCTCAAGCACAATGGACGGCGGATGAAAATGCAAAGGTACTCCTAAACTCTAAAGCTCATTTATTTCTAACGTGTGCTTTGAGCAGGGAAGAATATGATAGAGTTGAAGAGTGCAAAAATGCTAAGGAGCTCTGGGACACTCTAAGAATCCATCATGAAGGATCAAGCCATGTAAAAGAAGCAAGGATAGATATGGGAGTAAGAGAATTCGAACTATTCGAAATGAAGGAGGAAGAAACTATTGATGAAATGTTCTCAAGGTTAACAATCATATTAAACAACTTGAGATCTCTTGGAAAGGTATACTCCGTTCATGAAAGGATAAGAAAAATCCTAAGAAGCCTACCAAAAGAATGGAGGCCAATGGTAACTGCCATTACAGAAGCAAGAGATTTGACCAACATGAAATTAGAAGATTTGGTTGGAACTCTAAGAGCTCATGAACCATTGTTGTTGGCGGACAAACCAAACAAAAAGGGAAGAATGATTGCTCTAAAAACCAGCCAAACAGAAAGTTCATCTTCCAAGAAAAATGAAGATGGCATAACAAAGGAAAATGCTGAGTTTCCTCTGTCTGAAGATGAGGATGAACTCGCTCTGATTTCTAGAAGACTTCAGAGGATATTAAACAGAAGAGGACAGAATAGAGGAGCATCTCAAAAAGAAAAGGTTGACAAAAGTCAAATAACTTGTTATGGATGCAACAAGATGGGACACTACAAAACTGAATGTCCTCTCAACAAAAAGAATTCAAAAAAATTTCCATACAAAAACAAGTCCATGATGATTACTTGGGATGATAGTGATGAGTCATCCTCGGAGCAAGAAAAGGAAGAAGAAGCCAACCTTTGTCTCATGGCAAAACCAGAAAATGACAAGGTAAGTATTTCTGATCTATGTCCTAATTGTGAAAGTTTAGAAATTGAATTTGATAGCCTCTTAAATGACTCCTACACTTTATCTCAAACATGTAAACTTCAAAAAAACCAACTTGTTGAGATAAAGAGACAAAATGAGGAACTTAGGAAAAAGAATGATGAATATGTTAAAATCATTCAAGATTTGCAACAATCTCAATTTCAAAATTTTGAGGAACAAAAAGTTTTAAACATGAAAATAGTTGAAACTCATCCTCCTGACGAGGATGCAGAAAAGGAAATTTTGAAAACTGAGGTTAGAGAACTAAAAAATGATATTTCTAAATTTGTCAAATCTACTGAAACATTTCAAAAGATAATGGGGTATCAATCTAGAATATTTGACAAGGCTGGTATTGGTTTTGAAAGCTCTCAAAAACAAAAATTATATGGAAACTTTTTCTTGCCAAAACAACTAGAGGATAGGCCGAAATGCATGTTTTGCAAAAAATTTGGGCATACCTCCAAAATTTGTCATGCTAAGAGGAAAACTTATAATGCAAAGTCAGCTTGCTCATTCTGTGGTAAACATGGACACCATGATTCTATTTGCTATCATAAAAGAAATGTCCTCAAAAGAGGAAAAACTAACCAACAAGGACCCAAAGCTATATGGGTACCTAAGTCTCTCTTAAACTCTAAAACAGGTTCATCATCTAATCAACAAAAGAAAGCCTTGGTACTTGGACAGTGGCTGCTCAAGGCATATGACGGGAGATAAGCATTGTTTCATATCATTAGAAATAAAGGATGGAGGATTGGTCACATTTGGTAATAATGATAAAGCTCAAATAAAAGGAACCGGTGTTATTGGTAAGAATAATTCTACAAAAATTGAAAATGTTCAATATGTGGATGGCTTAAAACATAACTTGCTAAGCGTTAGTCAATTATGTGATAGTGGTTATGAAGTTATCTTTAAGCCTACTCTATGTGAGGTTAAGCACTCATCCTCGGGTAGAGTTTTATTTTCCGGAATTAGAAAAAAGAATTTATATGAACTTTATCTTGATGATTTACCCACTGATTCTTGTTTTGTTTCTATTGAAAATGATAAATGGATTTGGCACAAACGAGCGAGTCACACAAGCTTAAACACTATTTCTAAATTAGCAAATTTAGAATTAGTAAAAGGCCTTCCAAAAATTAATTTTGAAAAAGACAAAGTTTGTGAAGCTTGTGTAAAAGGAAAACAAGTCAAAAGTAGTTTTCACTCTAAAAACTTTGTTTCAACAAATCATCCTCTAGAACTTATTCACATTGATCTTTTTGGTCCTATTAAAACTCCAAGTCTTAGTGGAAAAAGATATGGTTTTGTAATTGTTGATGATTTTTCTCGATTTACTTGGGTTTTATTTTTAAAACATAAAGATGAAGCCTTTGAGGCATTCCACCATTTTTGCAAAAAGATTCAAAATGAAAAAGGATCAAAAATAGTCTCGGTGAGAAGTGACCATGGAGGTGAATTTGAAAATGAATCTTTTAAAAATCTTTGTGAAGAAAATGGTATTTCACACAACTTTTCTTGTCCTAGAACTCCCCAACAAAATGGGGTTGTTGAAAGGAAAAATAGAACTTTACAAGAAATGGCTAGAACGATTTTAAATGAAGCCAACATTGAAAAATATTTTTGGGCCGAAGCCATCAACACTGCTTGCTATGTTTCAAATCGTACATCCATTAGAAAAATTTTAAACAAAACTCCATATGAATTATGGAAGGGGAGAAAGCCAAATATTTCCTATTTTCATATATTTGGGTGTTATTGCTACATTCTAAATAATAAAGAAAATTTGGGAAAGTTTGATCCAAAATCCGATAAAGGAATTTTTCTACGTCAAAAGGTTATAGAATATATAATCTTAGGACTCAAACTGTGGAGGAATCCATGCATGTTATTTTTGATGAATTTGATGACTTGTGTTTAGAAAAGTTGGATAAAAATGAAGAAGATGAACAGTCAACCTCTCAAGTACCCGGTCCTCGTGCAGAGGATGAGTCTGATCCAATCTCTCAACAACTTCCTAGGGGATGGAAAACAGTAACTCATCATCCTCCTGATCTAATCATTGGGAATACAGAGGATGGCGTTAGAACCAGAAATTCTCTAAGGGAAAGCTCTATTAACATGGCCATGATATCACAAGTTGAACCCAAAACGATTGATCAAGCTATTAGTGACAAATCATGGGTTGAAGCCATGATGGAAGAACTCTCTCAATTTGAAAGAAATAAGGTATGGAATCTTGTACCTCATCCTCCGGATAAATCCATTATTGGGACTAAATGGATATTTAGAAACAAACTAAATGAGGATGGAGAAGTCATTAGAAATAAAGCAAGACTAGTGGCACAAGGGTACAATCAACAAGAAGGGATCGATTATGATGAAATGTTTGCACCCGTAGCAAGACTTGAAGCAATAAGAATCCTCTTAGCTTACGCTACTCATAAAGGTATAAAACTATTTCAAATGGATGTCAAAAGTGCCTTTTTGAATGGATTCTTAAATGAAGAAGTGTATGTTCATCAACCTCCCGGTTTTGAAGATATAAAGAGGCCGAATCATGTGTTCAAACTTTCAAAAGCTCTCTACGGCTTAAAGCAAGCTCCTCGAGCTTGGTATGAGAGGTTAAGCTCTTTCCTAAAAGAAAATGGATTCATTAGGGGTCAAATTGATACAACTCTTTTCAAGAAGACTCATGAAAAGGATTTACTAATTGTTCAAATATATGTCGATGACATTATATTTGGTTCCACAAATGAAAAGATGTGTAAAGATTTCTCAAATCTCATGCAAAGTGAGTTTGAGATGAGTATGATGGGGGAATTGAAATTCTTCCTTGGACTACAAATCAAACAAAGAGAGGATGACATATTCATATCTCAAGAAAAATACACCAAGGATCTACTCAACAAATACAAAATGAGTTCGGCCAAAAGCATGGGAACTCCTATGCATCCTTCCTCCATACTCCATAAAGATGATGAAGGAACTCCAATTTCCGAAAAGGAATACAGGGGGATGATAGGATCCTTGTTATATTTAACTGCAAGCCGACCGGACATAGTATTTGCAGTCGGTCTTTGTGCAAGATTTCAATCCTCTCCCAAAGAATCTCATCTCACAGCGGTAAAAAGGATCTTTAGATACCTTGTTGGCACTATAAATCTGGGAATATGGTACAAGAAGTGCTCTAATCTTGATCTTAAAGCCTATTGTGATGCGGACTACGCTGGAGACAAAGTTGAAAGAAAAAGCACAAGTGGGGCTTGCCAATTTCTTGGAAAATCACTAATAAGTTGGTCATGCAAAAAGCAAAGCACCATTGCCCTCTCAACCACCGAAGCCGAGTATGTATCAGCTGCTCAATGTTGCTCACAACTGCTATGGATTAAAAATCAACTTGAAGATTACTCACTAAGGTACACAAAAATTCCCATCATTTGTGATAATACAAGTGCAATAAATCTTTCTAAAAATCCTATTCAACATTCTAGATCTAAGCACATTGAAATAAAACATCATTTTATAAGAGATCATGTGCAAAAAGGGGATTTAGAACTGATTTTTATTGACACTGAAAATCAATTAGCTGATATTTTTACCAAACCTCTCCAAGAGGATCGGTTTAAACTCATCTTAGAAGAACTCTCCATCATAAATTTTCCAAAATAATTTAAATTTGTCATTTTTATTTTATTATTATCTTATTGTTCGGTTTTATTATTTTTTATTTTGTGTGATAAATATATGGCAAATCTGATTCCTAAAATTAAGTCAAAAATTAAAAAGGTGGACTTTATGCACTTTTAAGTGAAACTTCCTCTTGTTAAATCAAAGGCCATGCACATGCCTCCCTTTACCCATTGGTTAATCAGATGGCACGTGATAATTACTCCCCATTTATCATAAATGCGCAGACTGTACAGTCCATCATCTCTCCTCATCAACGGCTCCTTTCTCTCTCTCACGTTTCCGAATTTTTCTCTCTCCATCAGTCAATCAACCTTTCTCTCCTCTCACACGTTTTTCAGCTTCCCACTCAATTCTCCCTCTCATTTAATTTTCGTTCTTTCTCTTGTTACTATATTTAATTCAGATTTCTGTTTCTCTTTTTCATTACTTTTCTTTAAATTCAATTTTCTTATTAAAATTATTCCTTTTTCGTTTTTCTCTCTCCTGATTATTATTCAAATTTCCTTCTCTCTCCGTTTTATTAAAATCTTTTTCATTTAATTTGTTTTTCCTTTTCTCTCTCTGTGTTTAATTCTCTTCTCTCTCTCTTCCATTCGTTTCTCCCTCACCCAAGACAATCAGTTTTTTTTCTTCTTCCCTTCACGAACTTCATCTTCCTCTGTGTAACCTTTCTCAACAACAATGGCTCGCATCAAAGGCTCCTCCACTAGGCAAGAGACTAAACAAAAATCTGAATCTCCTCCTAAGGCTCCTCCTCAATCATCGAACACTCCAAAGAAGCCCTCAGAAACCAAACCTTCTACCTCAACCAGACGGTCTTCCCGAATCCAATCTGGGGCTGTTCATTCAACCAAACCAATCACTGAAGACACCACTGTACATGTGATTGACGTGGATAATGCACCAGAAAATACCAATACCAAATCAGCCTCCAAACCATCCACTCCCAAAAGACCAAAAACTAAGTCGTCCGGTCAAGATAAAAAGACTCCTAAAAAGGCTAAGTCATCCAAACCTACTCCTGTTCCTCTTTTTGAATCCAAGGATTCGGAGCTAAGTTACACCTCAAAATGGATTCACAAATCTGTGGTTCATGGTAAGCACATTGATTTAATCAATCTGAAAAATGGTGGCTTTAATGTTGTTAAGATTTTTGATAAGTTTGGCTGGACCTCATTCTTTAGAGTAAATGAACCGCAATACCCAAGGTTAGTAAAAGCCTTTTATGCTGCTTGCAATGGCTATAAAGGAAGCACTGGTTTTAGCTTTGTACTTAAGGGAGTACATTTGGACGTAAACCCTACTTCTCTATGCAAAATACTTAACATACAAGATGCTGGAGCACACTGTTTTGCTGAAACTTGGTATATGCAGTATATGGTCACTCGAAACTCTGTCCTTCAAAATATCTTGATAAATCCTCAAAAACCTCTCATAGCCTCAAACCTACCTCCCATGTGTCGGATTTATCACAACATTTGTGTTCACTCGATTGCTCCTCGCGCTGGTAGTTATGAAAAAGTAACTGAACTTGACATTTTAATCCTTCATCATTTGTTAACTGGAACACCTCTTCATCTGGGTAATATCATCTTCAGCTATATGTTGAATGCTGCCATTATTGGTCGATCAGCTCTCTATGGGATGATCCTGACCAAAATATTTAAGTTCTTTAAGGTACCACTTGATGATGAAGAACGCATTCAGTGCAACAATTTCTTTTCTATGAAAAACATCAAACAAATGCGCATTAATCTGCCTGAACAAAACCCTAACTCAAAGAAAGAAAAGGCTGCCTCACAGAAACAAAAATCTGCCTCTCCATCTCACACCCCCTCTTTCAACTCTGCTGAATCAACACTTCCTCAATCTCCACAAAACAGCAAGGACCCATCAACACATACTGTGAAAGATGGTGATGGTGAAGATTTGGCTTTTGATCTCAACGTATCCTACGATCACTATTCTTCCAAAAGTCCTCATAGGAACATGCATGCAAAAGAATCCACTTTACCATCTCAAGTAAGTCTGAACTCATCTCCGATCTCTCCAAATATTGCCTCCTCTAATTCTGATCCAAAATCACAAGAAAAATCAAAATCCCCTTTGGCCCCACATTCTGAAAATGTTTCAAAGGATAAAGCTAAAAGCTCAAAATCCAAAAGGGCTCGTGGTGATTCCACCATCAGCATGAAATCGGCAGGAACTAAGAACGAAAAGGTTCTTAAGCTACTCAAGACCATTCGGAAAGATCAAAAGAAGTTGTTGGGTAAATTTTCTAACTTTCAAAAAACCCTTAATCAGTTTGGACTCATTATGGAATGGGTTACCAAAAATTTGGGATCATCGGCTGCTGAACGCGATCAACCTCCTACCCTACCAGCCAAGTTCTCTTTTGCTCCCCACTCTACATCTTCATCATCTGAAGATTACTCTTCCGCTGAATGACTCTGCTTTCGTTTATTCCATGCTTTTTGATGTTGACTTAATTCAGGGGGAGTCAAATTATGGTTTATATTTTGTCTTATGTTAGCTAACTCTTTGATGCTTAAACTCATATTATGTTTTGCTTACTATTGTTATGGTTGTTTAAACTCATCTGATGATTATGATTATTATGTTTTGGCTGAATTATTATGATTATTATGTTATGGCTGAATTCATGAACCTATGGTATGTGGCTGGAATTCATTTTAGGTGTTTATGAATGTTCTATTTACCTCAATATTGCATAATTTCAAAAATTGCTTTTACTTGAATGTTAAAAGGGAAATTTTTTCAAAATTATCACTTGTATAATTGAGGGGGAGTTTAATTATTTCATTCCTACATAATACAAAAATCATAATCTAAAAGAATTTTGTCATCATCAAAAAGGGGGAGATTGTTGAGACAAAATCTCTCCAAATTGGTTTTAATGATAACAAAATTAATGAAAAGATTATGATTGTGTTTTAAAGACTAATCCGTGCTCTTGAGTGTATTTACATAAGTAAAACAGGTTATTATTCATTAAGGAAGAAGAAGAAAAATTCTAAGTTAAATGCTAAGTATTGAAAATGCTGAGGATGGCCTCTCGAGCTGCAGATCTGCATCCTCGCTGGTTTGAATTCATTCAACAAGGGGCTGAACAATATTAAAAGATGAATTATTTGAATTCATTCATCAAGGGCAGAATAGTACTAAAGAATGTTTTATTCAACAAGGGCAAAATGGTATTAAAGAATGAATTGGTGATTCATTCAATAAAGGCAAAATATTAGTATTTTAAAAGAAAGGTCTTGGAAGAAAAGTTACAAGAATCCAAGAAGAAAGGCACGTTGAAAGATGATGGTAGCATGTGTCTAGAGTCAACATTTTGAAATGCATCATGAAGGCAACTTATCATGTCATAGGCTTCTTAGGCAAAAAGCTACATAATACCATTTGGTGTTTTGAAAGGGATTATAATATTAATATTCAAAAAGACATCAACAAAGCATGACTTAAATAAATGAATCACATGTGTTAAGGCAAGGCAAGAGGACCTCACGTGAAGCCTTCACATAGTCTTGAAGAAAGAGTTGAAAAGAACATCACATGTCTTGCAAATGCATTAAATGGAGGAAAGAGAAAGCTCACATGTGAAGCTTTATCAAGGCATTGAAGAAAGAGAAGGAAATTGACTCCTCACAACATTCAAACCTTAAAACAAGGAAAGAATAGGACAACACATGTCCCCAAAGGCCAAGAAACCAACTACCTCGTACTAAAACATGGAAGACACATTTTCAAATGAACTGAATGGCAGTTTCGTAATTATGAAGAAAAACCTTGGTCTTTCTCAAATGGAGTTCCAAACGGTCATGAAATGCTTGGCTTATGAAATGAACATAACAAGAACTCTATAAAATGCAGCAAGCTGATCTTCTTCAATAGAGAACACACTTGCATAAAAAGATCAAGCATCTTAAAAGCTAATCAAGAGCAAAACACCCTCACTTCTTACTTTCATTGATCCTACACTATATCTTTGTATATCTTTTGAGAAAGTATTAAGTATCAATCACTCTCTTATCACTTTGTAATTTCCCAGTGAGTTACACTTGGAAATATTCAGAAATTGATTGTAAGCTTGGTGAAGCTAAAGAATACACGAGTTGTAATCATCCTCGGGTTGAGGATTGATCCCTTTGAAAGTTAGTGAAATCTCACAAGGGTGTGAGGACTGGACGTAGCCATCTTTGGGTGAACCAGTATAAAAATTGTGTGTGTGTCTCTCTTACTCTACTTCTACTCTGTTGCTCAACTTAAATCTTACAAGCTTAAAATCTCATCCTCGAGCTACCCATCCTCAGTGAGAGGATAGTTTTTCAAACACATAGAAATTATTTTTAAAACAGCAAAATCCCTATTCAACCCCCCCTTCTAGTGATATTTAGCTACATCAATGAAGTTATGGGGTATTTATACTCCATAAACATCCGTTCAAATTCGTGGCCATTGATCCAAGAGGTTTGATGAAAAATTACAATGTTCTAGAGCCATCCCAGATCTGAAAAATTGTAATGTTTCCAGTTGTATTCGAATACAGTATATGTGTATTCGAATACACCTCTTTGTAACGTTCAAAAATATTCAAATTTTACATCTTGTATTCGAATACACATTGGTGTAGTTGAATACAAATTAGTGAAAATTAGCCACTGACTTAACTTGTATTCGACTACAGATGGGTGTAGTCGAATACACATAAGGGAATTTTGGCCACTGACTTAACTTGTATTCGACTACAGATGGGTGTAGTCAAATACAACATTTAAATTTTTGCCTCTGACTTAAGTTGTATTCGAATACAACATGGTGTATTCGAATACACTTATGTAATTAGTCAAAAATATGATTTTAAATGTTTTGTTAATGTTGTTTTGACTTTTGAAAATATTTTAAATGCATATGTAAATATGAATTGTTCTCATGTATATGAACTATTGATTTGTATCATATACCTTTACATTTTATCATCTATTATTTGGATTTTGAAGTTTATTGTGAAGATATTTGATCTTCTTTTTGATCTTGTTGCATTGTCCATAATTGGTGGTCTTTGTCGTCATAAAAAATATGTAGTTTACAAAAATATTTAAATATTCTACTCATATCACATGATGCTCCTTAGATACCAATATCAATGTACATATCTATATATATATTAAATAATAAATAATTTTTCTAACAAAATAAAACATCATTTAAATCCTAAAAAATTATTTTTGGCTTCAAATAATAGACTTTTTTTTCTAAAAAAAACACACCCATTATTACCTTTAAAAAAAATATGGAATGACTACTGAGTGATTGACTAATTGAACGGTTACCGAATATGAAACAACTACCAAATATAGAATCATTATTGAATATGGAACGACTACTGGATATAGAATGATTACTGAGTGATTGTCTAATTGATATAATTTAAAATTGAAAATTATATTATTAATATAATAATAAAAAATAATATTGATAAATAATAAAATATATATAGGTCGACCTCTCAAGTGTAATAGGCTTTTTATAAGTCTGAGCTTGACCTATTTAAATAAATAAGCTTTAAAAACAGCCTGAGCCTATCATTTTTATTAAATAGGTCAGGCCAGGCCAGACCATAAGTAGGCCAGACCATAGGCCCCTGATGGACGACCTAACCTATTCCCATCCCTAGTCACGGGTTTCAAGAGCATAACACACTCATCCACAAGGTCTTTCTCCACTGTACTTAGATTAAGATGACCCTGAGTCTCCGTAACAACTCTAACATCACTAGTCTCCCCCATAGTCACAATAGATGGCACGACCAGTGTAACATGTAGAATCCCTGAATTATATGTAGGGCTCGTTGGTGGCACAAATGCGGCTTCCTAAATAGTTTCCTCTAAGGGTATTGGGGGTCCAATGTTGCATATTGCGCACATGTCCCCTTAACTTTGCATTATAGGGTCCATGAATGACTCGTTACTTCTATGAGGTACTCTAGAAATGAGGGTAGTCTCGATCATCACACATGTACAAGCTAGTTTTCTTGAGAAATTGTGCCATCTCCAAGACGACTTCAATGTTGGGTTTGGTTGGGAAAAGTGTAGGTCCTGGTCGTCTGAGGGAATCACCCAAGATCCACAAAAGTAAAGGACCATAATCTTAGTATAACATATATGAAGAATACATGAAGAAAATAAAATAACATGGTGATAAGGCTTCAACAAGTCTACTCTATCATTGCAAGTAATAATAAAATGGTAAGACCGAATGTCAAACTCGAGGATTGTATTATACTATCGAAACATGTTTAATTACTAAAATTCAATAAAAAGTTTCCGAATTGATTGAAATAATTTTTGAAACAAATAAGAGTAATAATATTGAATTTTTATAATAAAAATAATGTAAGAGATGAGCTTCACTTGGAATCCAACCTTGGTTTCTAATTTGATCTTAATTACTACATTCCTTTATTGGACTATTACCAAACTCTCTTTATTATCCGTTCCCTAATTCCTTAGCAACAAAGATACAAAAGATAAAGATTAAATAAGAATTACAAGAAAGATTAATGAATGATTCTTGATTAAACTCCTTTAATGATGTTAGAACCAACCTCCTATAAATTTCTATGCTAGGGAACAAGTCTCCAAACTTCAAAATAGCAAAAATATGCCTATAAAGTGATAAAAACATATTTGTATGCATTTTGCTGCTCGTCATGCACCCTAGGGGCACTCCAACGCTCTTGGACAAAAGCAGAATGTCAAACTACTATTGAAATGTGCTTCATATGAAAGCATTTGCGATCCAACACACAACATTTGATGTCTAACGTTTACTACATTTTCTCCTCTTTTGAGTTTGAATTTGGTTCCAGTGTCTTCATGAAATTTGTTTATATGGATCTTAGCTTTCATTTTCACTTGGTTTTGTCAAGACCTAAAATTTCAAGTGTTTCTCGAATTCAAAGGAGTCGCTACCAAAGTTTATTTTAAAATACGAGAAATTATTGGGAAACCCTTAAAAATAAAAATTAAATGGTCTTTGAAATCAAATTTTAGGTTTGGAAGTCGATTAAGCGTAGGGTGAAGGTGCAAACACGAGAAGGGTGTTGAATTGTGTTTGTCAAAGTTGATAACTTTTTGCTAATTTGGTGAAGGTTGGTTGGTTTTTATGAATTACATAGATAAGAAGCAATTAGATTCCGAATTAGCAAACAATGAAAACATAATATGACACATGTATTTATCCTGATTCACCACTAACTTGGCTACATTTACTCCCTTTATTCAGAAGGCTATAATCCACTAATACCTTGAATTACAAATCACCTGACCCTCCAAGTCAATCTTCCCAAACTGTCTGACAACCTCAAACTTTTGAGGAACTAACCACCTTGTTCCTACAAGCCAAGTATTCTCATAACAACCTGATAACCTCATATTGAAGAAGGAACTAAACCATTATCGGGTTGGTTACAAAATATTGGAACTTGAATAATTGCTTCTAACAAAGCTGATAATAATAATAACTCTCACACTCTAAGAGAAGAAATTGAAAAATATTTCGAACATGAATAAGTGTTTCTCTCTTTGAACTCTAAGATGAAATGAGAACTTTGAGCTTCAGTTCTTCTACTCTTTTATGTTTTTTTGATGTTTTTCTCCTTCTGCCTTGAGTGTCGATTTATAGTGAAAATTTGGGCTTCAATTTAGTAATTGTTTAATTCTGAATTGTATGTTGTTAAGATTGAGTTTGTAAATTCTTCAAATGGATTCTATTTCTATTTTGTTTAGATTAAGTTCGTTAACTCCCCAAATTTATTTTGTATTATTTTTATTTAGACCGTGTTTGTAAATTCTTCAAATTGATTATGTTAATATTTTGTTGTGGATAAATTTTGATTAAAGCTTTTACATATCTTCTTCAAATTTTGATCAAATCTTCTTCAAATCTTGATCATATTTTATTTTGAACTTGGTCAAAGATTTTCTTCAAATATAAATTTGAATCAAATCTTATTTTAGATTTTTATCAAATATAATTTTGAATCAAAAATTATTTTAGATTTTCTTCAATTATAAATTTGAATCAAATCTTATTTTAGATTTTCTTCAAAAACATGAATATTTTTTCACACCCGTTGAAGTCAAATATATTGTTCTCATAAAATACTTTTGTTAACATCAAAATTCTAAATGTAAAACCAACTTGGTTTCAACATAGGGAATGTATTAGCAGCCTACGATATTCGTTAAATAAAAAGAAGTAAATGCGTAGAGACAATATATATATATATATATGTATATATATATTATTTTTGTTGTTAAAGTATTGTAAAATTTTTATTGAACATTATTTTTTATTTTAAATTATTCAGACATAATTAGGGTACTGCAGCTGCCCCTATTTAATTATATTTTACAAGAAAATATGAATAACGATGTTTTCATATTATTATTGTAAAAGATAAGTAAATATAAGGATCCAAATTTTATCTTTCAAATTTTGAATGTGAAAAATGAGAAAACCAATACAATGCATGATTGAGAAAATTTAAAACTAATAGAATAATGCAAAGGCGGGTATAATGTGAAGACTGATATATGGTTAATGCGTAAACATGATCTTCTCCAGCTCGATTATTGGTGCGTAGATCAACAAAAATAAAAATGATTGTCTTCGGATTGGTTACCGATGCGTGGATCGACTTGGACAAGCAAATGATCATCTTTGGATTGATTACCGATGCATAGATCGACATAAATAAAAACATGATCATATTCAGATTGGTTATCGATGTGTAGATCATCACGAATGAAAGAATAATCGTCTTTGGATTGATTACCGATGTGTAGATTGATATAGATAGATCATGTGTGAGTACATGAAAGAGTGAATGTAAAATGCATACATAGTAGAAAACTTATTTTTCATTTTTTAGCTCCCCGATTCTTGTATGATCTTATACGCCCACAAAATTCAATAGATGAATGAAGATAATGACATTTTGTTGCATGATTGTTGGGTGCACTCACTCTCCAAGTGGAACCCACCAACTTTTAATAGTATTATTAAATTTTTTAATATGGTTATTATTATTGTTATTATTAAAAGAAAAAAAGGAATATGTGGTTTATTGAGCTTGGCTCATGTGAAGAAAAAAAATAAAGATTTGAAATCCCTATTTTAGTAGAGAAAAGAAATAACGTCGTACAGAGAAAGAAAAAGTTTGGTTCTATTGGTGGTAATAGGTGTGTAGCAAACTTGCTTCGTTTGATCTACAATTTTAGTATACATTCTGTGTAGTTTTATAATCACTGAGAGTTACTTTGGAATATTCAACTTAGTTGAAGTTTATAAGGTTGTTATTATTGTTGATTGATGTCCCCTATTGTTATTAGGAAGACTTTGGTGTATCCATTAATTATTATAGTGGAATTTTGTATCGGACTAGGTCCCGTGGTTTTTATTCTCTCAATTTGAGAGAAGTTTTCCACGTTAAAAATTGTGTTTGTCTCATATTTAATTTCTGCCAATCATTATTTCTCTGTGGAATCGTATTTTTTGTTTGACCATTTACCTGCACACATGAGAGAAAAATATACCGCATTATTGAGACATTTATTCAGATAATTATCTCAAGTTTTTCCCTAACAAAGTGGTATCTAGAGCTCGATTGATTTGATATGTGCATTTAAATGGAGGAGGAAAATAAATGTCCGAATATGATTAAATTCAACTCTTCTAATTACATATTTTGGAACACTCTCATGGAAGACATGTTATACAGTAAATATTCATATGATCCTATTAAAGGTGACACTACTAAACACACAAATAAATCTAGCGCTAATTGGAAGAAGATGAATAGAAAGGTAGTGGCGTTGATCAGGTAGTGGTGGGATTTGAGTGTATATCCACATGTTGAAACTGAAATAGATGCTAACAAGATGTGGAAAAAAATTAAAAAAGTTGTATGAACGAAAATATGCAAAATAAATCATTCTTGATTCGAAAGTTGGTGAATAATAAATAGAAAGATGAGCATTCAATGTCAGAGCATATGAATATTTTTCAGAATACAGTGAATTAGTTGACAACCGCAAAAATTAAATTAGATGATGAGTTGGAAACTTTGTTATTGTTGAGTTCCTTACTTGATAAATGGGAAGTCCTTGTTGTGATGTTGACCAATTTAGCTCCAAGTGGAAAGTTAAAAATGTCAATACTTAAAGAGAGAATGTTGAATGAAAAAGCTCAAAGAAAGGAACGTGGTTTGATTGATTCTTCCTCAAAGTCAAAAACACTAGCTACAGAGTCACAGGGGATAAGTCAATCTAGAAACTTCCATAGATGCGACAACTCTGAAAGTCGTAGTAAGTCAAGAACTAAAAAATAAGTGATATTCTATTATTGTGGCAAAACGGGTCACATAAAAATAAATTGCAGGTTCTTTAAGAGAGATCAATCAAGGGAAACATATGAAGACAAAGAGAAGAAAAATGATAAAGATACAACAACAATTGCATTTGTTAGTAATGTATATATTGTTTGTGATGATAATTCCATAAACCTTGCATGTAAGAATTCAACTTAGATTATTGATTTAGGTGTCTCATATCATATTACTCCTAGATGTGATTTCTTCTCATCTTACAGTGTTGGTGATTTTGGCATGGTAAAAATGAGAGATGAAGGAGTAGGAACAATTATCGGTATGGGAGATGTTTGGGTTGAAAATGGGATTGGTTGCTAGCTTCAATTGAAGAATGTTAGACATGTTCTTGATATTCGTCTCAATTTGATTTCGGTGAAAGCCTTGGATATTGAGGATTATCACACTTACTTTGGTGGTGGTGGTATATGTAAAATCACCAAAGGGTCCCTAGTGGTTAGAAATGAGCAAAGTTCCACTTATCTCTATAGGATGCCTACGAAGCTATGCAAGGAAGAAGCCAATGCAATTGAAGACGCATCTTCTGACTTATGGGATATATGCGTCGGTCATTTGAGTGAGAAAAGACTCAACATACATGCGAAGAAAAAGTTTCTTTATGTGAAAGATTCGTCTCTAAAAACTTGCACTCATTGTTTTGCTCGAAAACAACATAGAGTTTCTTTTCATAATACTGGTCCTCATAGGAGGCAAAATATTCTTGATTTAGTTCATACTAATGTTTTTATGATTGATACTAAATCTCTCGGTGGTGCATCGTATTTTGTCACCTTTGTTGACAACCACTCTAGAAAAGTGTGGGCCTTTCTATTGAAATCTAAAGATCGGGTATTTGTAGGAATGACAATAAAATCTGCACCCATGGGTACTCACCTGAACCCACTTGATTGGGGCAGGGAAAACCCGCTTTAATTGAGTGCAGGTGCAGGTGTGGATTTTCCCCGATATCAAAATACGGGGGCGGGGATGGGTTTGGGGGTGGTGATATCCACCCCACATCTGCACCCATACCCATTATTACAATTTTTAAATTTTATATACATATACGTGTTGAATATATTTTATATTTTTTAAATATTAAAAATAATTTTATTTCAATAGAAAATATTTTTTAATATTATTATTATTTAAAAATTATTACTTTATTATAAAAACTTTGATTTTAAAATTTATATATATGAGTGGGTGCGGGTGCAGGCGGGGAAACCCGAGCCCCATTGTGGGCCGGGATGAGTGCCTAAATTTTACACCTGCTATAAAACGGGGGCGGGTGCGGGTTTTTCCCGATTAGTCGGGTGCGGGTGTGGAGGAGGCGAAATCCGCCCCCGCCCCGCACTGTTTCCATGCCTAGGTACTTGGAGTCTTCAAGAATTTTCATGCAAGTGTTGAAAGAGAAAAAGGGAAGGAAAAATGAAATGTGTTTGATCAGATAATGGTGGTGAATATAGAGGTCTGTTTGAAGAGTATTGTAGAGATCATGGAATCAGACTTGAGAAAAGAGTACCAAAGACTCCTCATCATAATGGTATTGCAAAGAGAATAAATCCCATGATTAATGACATAATAAGATGTACGCTCTCTCATGTAGAATTATCGAAATCCTTTTCGGGAGAAGGAATGAAAACTACAGTGGATTTGACCAATCTTTCTCATTCTATTCCACTTGATGGTGATGCTCTAAATAAAGTGTGGACATGGAAAAATGTCTCTTACAGTCATTTGAAAGTTTTTGGTTATAGATGTTTTGTTCACGTTCTAAGAGATGAAAGGTCCAAATTTGATAGTAAATCCAAACAATGTGTATTTGTCGCTTATGGTGATGAAGAATTTGGTAATAGGTTGTGGGATCCGAATGACAAGAAAATTATCAAAAGTCGATATGTGATATTTCTTGAAGACCAGACTATTGAAGATTTTGATAAAGCTGAGAAACAAAAACCAAATTCCAGAAGATATGGAGGCGCGGGGGGGGGGGGGGGGGGGGGGGTACACAGGTAGATAATGATAATGTAACTGAGGATCATGCACCTCACGATGATGAACAAGTTATAGTTGAGCCACCAATCGAGTTTGAGTCGAGAAGATCTACTAGAGAATGTCAACCTTCTCAAAGATATCCTCCACAAGTGTATGTGATGATTATTGATAGTGGAGAGCCATAGTACTATCAATGAGCTATTACAAATGTTGATAAAGAAATGTAGTTCAATAACATGCAAAAAGAGATGAATTCTTTGCATGAGAGTCATACATTTGATTTGGTAAAGTTGCCTAATGGAAGAAAAGAACTCAAGAACAAATGAGTATACAAGATAAAGACAAAAGAAAATAGTTCTCAACCAAGATACAAAGCAAGATTGGTTGTGAAAGGTTTTAATAAGAGAAAAGATGATGTGGATTTGAGTGCTTCCACATGAGACACATATCTCACTAATTATATTCATTTTAACGTTATCTCAAATGAGACTCTTACAAAGTATTTATGAAGAATTTACCTTATTCCTAAAATGGGTCAAATGTCAAATCTCTAGACCCATATTGGGCTTAAACCACTTAACCAAAATTATTACAATTCAAATTAAACACAAATCAAACTAAAAACTATTGTAAAGTGTTCACTTGAAATATTCTTTGGCTTTTCTCCTAATTAGCTCTTTTTAGGTCCTCATCAAAAGGTATTGACTTTAATGAAATTTTTTCACCTATGGTGAAGATGTCCTTTATCTGAGTTGTGCTTGGGTTAGTAGCTAGTTTGAACCTAGAAGTTGAACAACTTGATGTGAAAACTGCATCCCTTCATGGTGATTTGGAGGAAGATATCTATATGGAGAACTCAGAGGATTTTGAAGTCAAAGGTAAAGAGCAATTTATGTGTAAGTTGAAGGAAAACCTATATGGGCTCAAGCAAGCACCTCGAAAATGGTTTTTTGAAGTCATATGTTTTTTTAAGTCTTTTTTTATATATCTAACCATGGCACAAAGCTATCATTATCTTTTTTTTCTATGCGATTAAATTGATCAAATCGTAACTGAACCCATTTTGCCTCTTCTAGTTTTGTTTCCATTAAGACTTTGATTGAGGGAATTTTCACATCAATAGGAAGTACCGCTTCCAATCCATAAACCAATGAGAAAGGAGTTGCCCTTTTTTGAGGTGCGAACATAAGTTCTATAGCCATGTAATGCAAAGAGAAACATTTCATGTCAATCCTTATATGTCTCTACCATCTTTTATATGATTTTCTTGATATTCTTATTTGCTGCTTCTATAATCCCATTCATTTTCGGACATTATGGCGAAGAATTATGGTGTTGTATTTTGAAATTATCACACAACTCTTTCATTATTTTGTTATTTAGACTGATCGCGTTATCTGTGATTATCTTATTTGGCAAGCCATATCGACAAATCAATTTTCTTTTGATGAATCTGACAACCACACTCCTCGTCACATTGGCATAAGAAGCGGCTTCAACCTATTTTGTGAAATAATCAATAGCTACTAGGATAAACAGGTGCCTATCTAAAGCCTTAGGCTCGATGAGTCTAATGGCATCCATTCCCCACATTAAAAATGGTCATGGTGATGTTAAAACATTCAAAGAGGTGGGCGGTACATGTATTTTATCTATATAGATTTGACATTTATGACATTTCTATACATAACTAAAGCAATCAGACTCCATGGTCAACCAATAGTAGCCAGCCCTTAATATGTTTCTTTCCATTGCATGCCCATTTGCACGAGGTCCAAAAGAACCTTCCGTTTTATCCATACATCTGAGAAGAACCATATCATGATTTATCTTATAAAACACATCACCATATAAGAATAAGGTCATTGACAACTCCTTAAAACCCTCTTGTTGTTAGCTAATATACTTAATGGATATTCCGTATTCTTAACATACAATTTCATATCATAAAACGATGGCTTACCTTCAAACTCTTCTTCTATTGATAAGCAATATGCAAGCTTATCCCTTTGTTGAATTTTTATGATTGGCATGTCTTGACTGGTGCTTATTTTGAACATTGACGACAATGTGGCAAGGGCGTCGGCCAATTGGTCTCCTTCTCGAGGAATATTGTGAAAAGTGATATTCTCAAAGTATTCCGTCAATTCTTTGATATGCGTATGATACATAATTAATTTGGAATATCTCGTTTCCCAATCGCCTTTCGTTTCATGGATGACCAACAATGAGTCTCCATATACCTCACGAACTTTTACTTTTGATTCAATGGTTGACTTAATGCCCATGGCATATGCCTCATATTCTACAATATTGTTTGTGCAATCAAAAGACAATCTAGCCAAAAATTAAGTGAACGGGTTCTTCAAGCAAATCAAAATAGCCCCCACTCCATGCCTAAATTTTTGAAGGTTAACAACATGGTCTTCTTCGGTCCGAGACTTTGCAATCATATCATCCACATAAACCTTTATCTCCTTACACATCATATCGTGAAACAGAGTCACCATTGCTCTTTGATAGGTTTCCCTAGCATTCTATAATCCAAATGACATCACTTTATAATAGAAAGTTCCCCATTGTGTGAAGAATTTAGTTTTCTCCATATCCTTGGGAGCCATCTTGATTTGATTGTACCTTGAGAAACCATCCATGAAGGAGAAAATAGAACATTGAGCAATGCTATCTACTAGGACATTCAATATGAGGTAAAGGGAAATATTCTTTATGACTAACTTTATTTAAATTCCGATAATAAATGTACATTTGAACCTTTCCATCTTTTTTTTGGAAATGAGACAATATTAGCAACCCATTGATGATATTTTGCCACTGCTAGGAACCCAAAATCAAATTGCTTCTTGACCTATTATATAATTTTATGTGACATATTAGGCCTCATTCTCTTCAGTTTTTGTTTAATTGGAACACATTAAAGCTTGAGCGGTAGCTTGTGTTCAACATTGTTAGTATTTAGCCCAAGCATATCCTGATATGACCATGCAAAGACTTCCATGTAGTCAAATAAAAGTTTAATCAACTTTTCTCGTTCACTTTCTTTCATAAACATACCAATTTTGTTTTCTTTCTTATCATATGCAGTCCCCAAATTGATCACCTCAACAAGTACTTGATAGGGTTAGATTATCTTAGCTTCATGTTCCATTAGCATTTCTAGTTATGGGGGAAATTCATAATTGTCTTCACAATTCTCATCAGTCAGATTAATTGGGTGTTCAAAATTAAAACAATGGGTTCTAGCACTGCTATTTTCAACAAATTTAGTTTTGAATCTGCATTGTTTAAATTAAGAAGTAAAAGGAAAAAAAAGAAAATATGAATAATAAGTACGAAATTGAAATACATAATAATAAGTACGGAATTCAAAAATGCATTTATTAATAATAAGTACGGAATTGAAATACATGTTCCCTAATTATTTATCCTTATAGCCTTGGGCAAGAAAAAGGAGTTGAAATACATAATTACTTTGACCACAAATTAAAAAACACGGGAAATTCGATGATCTTCCAATTATTGAGACTGATGTTTGATGACAAAGGTACACTTGCTTGAGGGTATCATCATCAACATGATATTCTTTTGCAATAGCCATCTGATCAACATTTCCAATTCTTTGAAAGGTTTGGCGAATGTCACAAATAGGAATACTATGTGAATTCAATACCCAATTTTCCTTATCAGCTTTGGTTGGTACAAATCATAACTCGTACATATCATTCTTTTATGGTATTTCTAACAATTTTCTCAATTTAACAAAAACACCCCCCCTTCCAACATGGCTTTGGTAAACTTCAATTATGTGACAGACGGTTATGGTTCCTCTAAGCGAGACCCTTCACCCATGAAGATAACATTTTCAATTTCTAATGCTTGAAAGGAAGTCTCTATGGCTTTCTCTGTGTATTCAATATAGCCCATAGAAGATAAATGGCTCAAGATTCTCTTTTTTATAGAGGATTTTCAATGGCCTTGGGAAATATCTTATTATTTTCCACACATGGTTCTATTGTCAATACATGATTATTTTTTGCACCATTTACATATATAAAATTCTTGTCCATTAATTCTTGAAGGAACTTCTTGAGCTCTTCACAATTTTTTATGGAGCGTGAATTAGTTTGGTGAACGCCATGAATATTAACCTTCTTGTTAATTGTCTCAATCAAGTTTAACTTGCATAGCTTAGCAAAAATCACTTTCATAGGAGTTTTCAAATGTTTTATATTCTTAAATGCACATTGGCCTACCCCATTTTCAATGACATTGACAAAGGGATTCTCGTGGCTCAACAAGGGGTTACTCCTTACATTGGGAATGTCTTCCTTGAAGGTAAGCCATTTTGCATTAATCGGTTCTTGCACTTTGGATTTTAGGGTTTGACAATCTTCGATGGAATGTCCTATGCCTCCTGCATGGTATTCACATTTGGCATTTGAGTCTTACCCTTTTGGGAATGGTGGTTCTAGAGGTTTCATTGGTCTAAGGGTTACCATTGAATGAGTAATTGAGGCAAAAATTGGTTGTATGTCATGAGAATCAGATCAAAATGAGTTATCTTCTTTTCTCGATTGGCCAATGGTTTGTATTGATTCAGGTTTGGATTTTGTTTCCATTGGTTTTGTTGAGAAAACGTGACTGGTGGGGGTTGGATCAGAGGTGATTGATAAAAAGGTGGCCTTGAAGGGTGATATTGAGGGTATGGAGCTAGTGAGGTTGAAGCCACATATGGATAAAGAATGTAAGGAATTTTAGGTGTCGGAGGCTAGAAGTTTAGAGGTCGATAAGAATTCGTGGATGGAAAATAAGAGACTCTTGGGTTTACGATTGCAACGTTAACATCCCATTCTTCGTTTTTTGTGAATCCCATATGGGGTTTCTTCACACCACTTGTTGCACATACGATCTTGGCACTCCTCGTCTAATTTTCTACTTTTTCTCCTATCATGACCATGTCATAAAAGTTTGATGACATACTTCCAACCATCTTATCATAAAAAGTGTTGATGTTGTGGGATTTTAGAGAAAAGGATGAGAGAAAATAATAAGGGTTTGAATATTATTGATAATAGTTTTATGCTAACTTGATTACAAAAGACTCAATACTAATCTCTATTTATAGAGAAACATAGACTCAATCCTAAATCAGGAATAAATCATTATAATAATGAGAGATATTCTAAGATATCTCTATGATTATAAATTGATTCTAGAAAATAACTCAAGATACTATAATATAATATAATAGATATTATAAGATATTTTCTAATATTCTAACACTCCCCCTCAAACTAAAGCTTACTAAGCTTTAGTTTCCTACAAGAAAACAATGTTTTGCTCCACAAAATAATAAAAAAGATAGAGAGACAACTCATTGATGCATATGAAGTTAGAGAGAATTGCTATAAATATAGCCTAGCCTGATAGCCTGATTGATCATCAGCTTGAGAAAAATTAATGCCAAGAAAATGAACAAAGTAAGCTTTGTTCTTCTAAAAAACTGCATTTGGAAGCTTCAAACCAATAATAATAGAGACTTAAAATATTTAAACTTGAATCTGCTTCAAGGAGAGAAAGGCCTGCTTCAAGGAGAGAAAGGCAAGGCCAGTGCATAAGGGACAAATTTCCAAGATAAAGTAAGTCATAAAATTAAAAGACACTGTTAGAATAACCACCAACGGAAGAAGTCATCACTAATATAATTCATATGTGGAAAAAGGGACATCACCAAAATGATCGTCGATGGGAATATAAGCCACTATTATAATCTATTAATAATAACTAAATTGCATGACAAACACCAAAGAAGAAGAAGAAGCAGCGCGACTCTAATGAAAGGAAGCCATGACCGACCAACGAAATAAGAAAATGCGTCCAAAATAGGAGAAATAACGATTGTTTGAATAATGACACATATTTTCGTTGATCAAAATCGGAAAGTAAGGGCATATCTGAAACCATCGAAGAAAGAATAACCGTGAACCAAGAAGAATCCCATCTGTTGAATGGAAAATCTTCCAAACTTGTCATCTAAGAGCCCACTCATAAGGGCTGCAACAACTGCCACGACAAAGGCTGGAGAGTTTCCTCCACCAAAAACCTGATCCCACGGTCCACTTCCAAGGACACCATAATATGTGGGATGACTATTCCTAGAATCAGGATACCCACTATTCCCAAAATCAAAATCAGGACATCCATTCAATGCCTCCAAAAAAGTATCATATAAAGCTTTGTGATCTATTTCCTTATCCAAATTCTTGATGCAAATGTTAGAAGCACCGCTCTTCCGAACACTAGGGTCCCGATGAGAATACATTATCCTAATCAGTTTGTTATTCACTAGAGTAAAATTCGACATGTCAATAGCTTTCGCAACGTCATCAGGGTTACTGAAATTGAAGTAACCATAACCTAGGGATTGTTGAGAAGCCAAGTCCCTACAAACCCTAACATAAACAAATTGGCCGATCTGGTTGAAAATATCGTAAATTTGTGAATCATTGACATCAAGATCAAGATCTCTGACGTACAACAACGTCGTCGCCAAATGACTTGGAACTAGATCCGTCGTGTCATTGATTGGACTCTCGTGAATTTGCGCCATTGATCTCTTTTTTTCTTGAAAAGATTGAATGTTCAACCATAAAATGCAGTAATAAATCAAATATGTGTTACCAAAATCGAAACCCTAAGTATCGATAAAGGAATCGGTCTTTGGGGAAAGATAATAATTTGAGTATTATTTTGATGGAGAGTGTGCGGTGTGTGTTTCTCGGGGGGCAAAAGTTGACAGATCGAAAATTAGGGTTTTGATGCGTTAAAAAAAAGGGTTTGAGGGTTTTGGCCAGAGAGCTTATGTGTTTAAATAGACTAACAATAAACCCGCCGGTGATCGGAATGAATAAGAGATACAACGAAGAAACTTAAATATTTTTTTATAGGGCAGACAGAGGGTTGTTTGCCGGAAACAATGGTGGTGACAACGACATTAGCAAACTAAATGAAAAACAAGTAAAACCGGTGTTGGAATGTAACACGATAGTCGTATGAAAAAGGAATGTTCACGTTGAAAAAAGAGAAACTATGATTATATTCCCTAACCGTTGGGAACTCAGATGCCGAATATTGGCAAACAGTTCAAGGAGGATCGAAATAGACTTTGATACTATGTTGAAGTTGTGGGATTATAGAGAAAAGGATGAGAGTAAATAATAATGGTTTGAATATTATTGATAATAGCTTTATGCTAACTTGATTACAGAGAAACATAGACTCAATCCTAAATCAGGAATAAATCATAATAATAATGAGATATATTCTAAGATATCTATGATTATAAATTGATTGTAGGAAATAACTCAATATACTCTAATATAATATAATATATATTATAAGATATTTTATAATATTCTAATAAATAGGTGATTGGAGAGTATCCATAAACATACCAACCATTTCTTATTCAGATAAAAGAGGATCTACTTGTGATGCCACTTCTCTTCATCGTTGTGCATATTCTTTAAAAGTTTTATTGTCCTTTTTCAACGAATTTTGCAACTACATCCTGTCAGAAGCCTTGTCACTGTTGTACTTGTATTGTTTCAAGAAGGCATCTTCCAAGTCTTTCCATGAACGGATTTGATTTTGCTCCAGATGCATATACTAACTTAATGATACCCCACTCAAACTGTCTTGAAAAAAATGAATGAGAAGCTTGACATTATGAGCATGAGAAGCCAATTTTCTACAATAAATGGTCAGATGGTTTTTAGGACATGTGGCACCTTTGTATTTCTCAAACTCATGTACCTTGAATTTTGAAGGGATATCTACATCGGGAACCAAACACAAATAAAAACCTTCGAGACCATAAACATTATTCCCCTCAATTGCTTTTATTCGTTCTTCTAAAACATATAATTTCTCTTTCGATTGTGTATCATCACCAACATGAGATTTTTGCCAATTTCCATTAATATCAAAATGGGGTATTTGGGATCCAATGAATGGAATATTTTTTGAGGGTATAGTGTTTTGGGGTGGCACGTAGCATAGAGGAGATGGGATTTGCGGTTGGTTTATGCTTTGGGTGTTGATAGTTGAGTGGTTTGGGTTACCTTCTATGGGGTTAATGATTAAGGGCGAAGTATAACCAGGTGAGAGACCATTCATAGGAAATGGCATAGTTTTCGTACAAAACTGTTGGGTGGTTGGGGTAAAGCCTGGTGGATGAGAAGGTGTGGTTTAGTGTTCTTCATTTGCAGTTGGAGAATCTTCATTTGTATTTTCCTTTCTTGCCAAAACCTATATAGCTTCTAGGATTTGATTAACCTTGTCCTTTAATTGGCTAACATCCGCTCTCTTTACTTATTGGTTTTGCTTAAGTTCATCCATGACTTTGGAGCTTGTGCGAGTCCGATAAGGGTGTTAGGGAAACAACTTTATTGATTTTATGTTTTTACATAAAAAGTTACTATGAGTATGTATTAAATATGAATTGAATGAAGATGAATTTTTTTAGTTAATTATCTCTTTTTTTTTTTACATGATAGTTGGATGTTGGGGAATCATAAGCCTTATTTTTTTTTCAACAAAAACAAATTATTGGTAAAGAAAATATGGGGATCGGTAAGATCATTGGGATTTGTGTAAAAACAAAATCTTTCATTTTTAGTGCATCTCGTATCCAATGATACCACACTTTAATATGCTTCGGCTTTGCATGAAAAGTCGGGTTCTTGCTGAGATGGATCGCACTCTGACTGTCACAGAATAACACAAACTGGTCTTGCTTGAGGCCTAACTAATGTAAGAATTTCTTCATCCACAAGATTTATTTAGAAGCTTCAGTTGCTACAATGTACTCATCTTCAATAGTGGATAAAGCAACACACTTTGGTAACCTTGATTGTCATGACACAACTCCCCCTGCAAACGTCATCATATACTCAAAAGTAGATTTTCTAGAATCAAGATCACCTGCCATATATGCGTTTGTGTAGCCATGCAACCCAGGTTCATCACCTCCATAACATAAACACACTTTGAAAGTGTCTATGAGGTATCTAAGAATCCACTTCATTGCTTGCCGAAGATCTTTATCAGGATTAGAGAGAAACTGATTAACAACTCCAACTGCATGAGCAATATCTAGCCTTATGCATACCATAGCATACATCAAACTACCAACTGTGAATGCATAAGGAACCTTTTTCATCTCTTCTTTGTCTTTCTCACTTGTAGGACATTAATTAGAATTCAATTTGAAATGAGTAGCAAGTGGAGTACTAACATGCTTACAATTGCTCATGTTAAACCTCTCTAACACTTTCTCAAAGTAATTGTGTTGAGACAACCACAATTTCTTCTTGTCACGAGTAATGCTCATGTCAAGAATCAACATGTCATCCACATATAGCAAGAGAATAATATAATCATCATTTCTTCAATTTTCACATCCATTTGCTCTACCTCTAAGTCAAGGGTAGCTGCCAAACTCAACACCCTTTCTTTGACGGAAACCTTTTACCATTAATCAAGTTTCACTCTATAGAATCACCAAATCATAAGTGTAGGTGACCGAACTGGATCACCATCAGCAAATGGGGAGTCCGGGGGAGCGCGACATCCGGAATGGGCTAAACATCTAGGATTCTTAAGAGATTTTGACACCACATCTCAACCCAAAACCTTATGGATGCACAAGATTGGTTAAAAACCCTAATTGGACAAGAAAAAGTCTAGAGAAGACGAAAATAACCTAAATGTTAATCTAATGATACAAATGAACTTATTGGATGCATAAGATTGATTAAAAATCCTAAATGACCTTATGGGACATTCATCTTATATATCCAATATTTCCTCCATTCCTAGTTAATGTTAGACTAACCACTCATAATTGAATTCCAACAGTTATAAGTGAGAAAGTCACACATACATCATAGTACTTTAATTACTATAATTGTTTTTATTCCCCTATTTAATATCAAGTGTATGTTTACTAGAAAGTCATAAAACATTTAATTTTATGGGTATAATTGAAATAACAATTTTATAACATTAAATAACCAAATTGGTCTTTGTGATTTTTTATTTTTTTTTCTTATATGAAGGAACAGAGGGATTAGTTAAATACAAATTATGCAAACTCTATGCTTGGAATTAATATAAATGAATTGCAGCCGCTCGCTCGATAGTCGAAAATATAGGTACAATTGATAGAACTCCTTGAACAAATCTGTGTTCATTTACATTTTTTTTTATCTTTATTATTTTGAACAACAATATATCAACTTGAGCATGAACTTCAAAAGTGCAAAAAAGTTGAAATTTATCAATAAGTTCTCTTCCAAAAAACACTTACTGATAATTCATATTTCTTTTTCATCTACATAAGGATTGTCAAAGTCTCACATAATTAATGTACAAAGGAAAACTGAGACGACAATCTACACTGATAAATACTCCAAAATGTAGATTTTGCAAAGCTACTGAGTAAGAGGAACACATTCAAGCTCAATTTCAAGGACACCTCTCTCAACATTTTGTAGTCTCAATGAGATTTCTTGCCTCACTTTCCCTTCTTCAAGGGAGATGATTCCGTCTTTCACAAGTGTGTTGTCACCACTTGCTACCCATTTTCCAAGCTGCATGGACTCATTGATTGATGATTTCTCATATGCCTTTGCTGCTGATACTAGAGGTTGAATGTCAATTTCAGCCTCACCCATAAAATCATCAGTTTTGAATGAATCCTTGTCATATACAATCTGCATTTAAATATCACATCAAATCTGATCAAACATGAAAGGCAGAGAGAAATTGAACACAAGGTATATATTGTGGATCACAGAAAACAGTGATTTATTCAAATTACGCTACATAATAGTACTATGGCACCACTTTTTGATAGCATTTTGTGTACTAAATAGCATATCGTAGAGCAACAGCGATTCGTTAAAATTCTACTACGCTATAGCCGATATTTAACAACACTGAATATAACACAGGGATTTGTTTTAAGCAAGGAAGCAATAAATAAATAAAAGTGTAGATGATGGCATACAAATAAGTTCAATGATACACATAAAAGACACTAGTAAAGGAAAAAGTGTCATATAACTCAAGTTATTTACCATAACTCAAGAATGTTAAGGGAAAATGAAAAATTAGTACAAAAAAATGTTTAAGTAATTTTTTTCTTTAATATAAACTGTAGATATAGGTAGGGTAATGAAAATGGTCAAAAACTGCAACAAAGAACATAAAATAAGAGATAGTAACACTCATTGCAATACAAAGAGGAGCACAGTTACATAAACTGTTCCCTGAAGTTTTGAGAACATCTACACCAGCATTATGGTTTCTTACTTTCTTTTCTTATGCTAATTTAGGCAATAATTACACAATTTATACATAAATAAATAAAACTTTAACCATCCATATTGTGACATTATTTGCCAGTTTTGAACCCTAAACATAGATTAATTATTGTTTTTCCCATAAAACTCAACATTCCAGAGGAAGAGGACCATGCTCTTCTTTTAAGTCTGAAACTCTTTAAGTTATATTTAAATTGAACCTCTTCAAATTTATTTTCAATTTAATAATAAAGAGAAATATGGATTTTTTTTTTTTTTTTAAGAAGAAGAAGCAAGAGAAATATGGAATTAAATAACTTATTTGTATACATGGTCCATGATAGGCCATTATGACTTTTTTTCATCTACATAACCAACTCCACCTAGTAGGAAAAGGCTTTAGTATTGTATCTAAAGCCTAATTTTAAGTGTAAGCCTATTCATAATTCTTTCTCGTGGGCAATTTTGTTGTTTGAATATTATTTCATCCTATCATGTCGATATCAAGTGCACATCAAACACATAAGATAATATAATGTTATCTAATGTGTTATCATGTGACATGTACTCATCAAACACAAGATATGATAAGAACTTATCAAGCCTTTATTATCTTATTCTTATCCAACTTTATTATCCTATTCGTCTCTATCCTATTATGATGATCAAACTGACCATGAATGGATATTGAGTGTGATCGTGATAGAACACTGCAAAGTAAGAGGAATGACACCCAAAGAATGGGGCCCACTCAACAAAGTCATACACTTCACACACATTCAGTTTCTATAATGATTGATGGAGAGAATAAAAGCTAGTAACAATGTCTCTTATTCTACTGATATTCCACTAAAGAGGGGAAGTGGGAAAGACATTCAGTTTCAAAAATAATGATGAATGAAAGGAATAAAAGCTAATTAATAATGTCATTTATTTTATGTTATAAGAATGAGGGAATAGGAAGAGGGAAAGATATTCAGAAAATATTCTAAGAAACAAATAGGGGAATTCTTTCTCTGGTTAGGAGCAATTTTGCTTTGGTTTAGGAGTTCTTAGAACTCTGGTTTAGTTCTTTTTCTACATTTTCATATTTCTAGCATTGTAAGAGCTTCAGAGCTCATCAATTCTAGCCAATAAAATTCTGGTTTCTATCATTGGTCCGACCTGTCAGATAAAGATAGAAGCTAGCGAAACCGAATGCCATCGAAAATGTCTGACAAGGTTGAAGCTTTGGAGATAAGAATGGCTGAGATGGAAGGCTCAATGTGTCAAACCTTGGATGAATTTCTTCATGGCATTTTGGCAGAGTTTGCAAAACTGTTAAATCAGCCTACACCTGGAATGTCGCAGATAACCGAGACCGATGAGCCAATTATTGAATACAAGATGGCAGTGAAGAAGGTGGAGCTTTCGTTATTTGATGGTGATGATTCAGTGGGTGGATCATGCGAGCAGAGACATATTTTGAGGTACAGGGAATATCTGAAAAAGTGAAGGTTCGTTTGGTGAAAATTAGCATGGAGGAAGCAACCATTCATTGGTTTAATCTTCTATATGAAACGGAGGATGATATACATGGTTGAAGTTGAAGGAAGCGATGATTGAGAGATATGGAGGAAGAAAGAGCAATAATCCATTCGAAGAATTGAAAGATCTTCAACAAACTGGAGATGTGGAAGAGTACATTTCAAATTTCGAATATTTCTCTTTCCAGGTTAAGCGTCTCCCCGAAGAACAATACATTGGGTATTTTTTGGGAGGCCTCCAACCAGAGGTACGTTTGCGACTAAGGACCTTCAACCCTAAGACACATGTGGAGGCGATGAAATTGGCTCATGATGTTGAAACAGATTTACGGGGCGTGTTGAATTACAGAGGAAGCGGAGGTGGAGGCCGTTCCCGAAACTGGAAAGGGGGAAGAGAAGGAAGTAATGGGCCACTAATAGAAATGGGTTTGGACTGGGTTTTTTTCTAGGCCCAAACAAGGGAAATGCAAGTCCTGGGGGAACTCAATCTAGAAATACTCTAACTGGGTCAAATTCTAACCATGAATTAAGCAAGCAAGGAGGCAACCTTAATCAGTACCAAACACGAACAAATTGCAATGAGGAGCGACGGGGGAACCACGAAAATCGCAATCGGGGAACTAAGCATCTTCCATATTCTGAATTAATGGATCGTAAGGCGTGAGACCTCTGTTTTCGATGTGGAGAAAGGTTCCATCCTCTTCATCAGTGTGCTGAAAAACAGTTGTGTTTGATAATTCTGGGAGATGATGAAGTGACTGACAATGCCGATGAAGTCCTAGCGATCGAATTGAAGGAAGGGGAGGAAGACATTGCAGTAAGATCCAACTCTGCAGTGCTATTCATAATAGCAGAGGAAGGCAAAGCTTGAAATTGGTTCCCTTTTCCCCTACGTTTGGAAGGTACCGTGAAGGGCATACCGGTCACGATGATGGTGGACACTGGTGCTACTCACAATTTTGTGACTGCTCAAATGGCTGCAGTTCTGCAGCTTCCAGTAGAACAAATCCCAGTTACGAACGCAAAATTTGGAAACGGTTCATGTGTGGCCATAACAGAGAAGTGTGGGAAGTTTGACATTCAAATTGGAAGGTTCCAGACCACTTTTGAAGCTTACATAGTGGAATTACAAGGTGAGGACAAGATTTTGGGAGTGGCTTGGCTGCATAAGTTAGGCAAGGTGTTATTTGATTGGGAAGAAACGGCAATTTGCTTGGACTTGAAGGGGAAAACTATGAAGCTGCAGTGTCAATATCTGGAGAATTGGAGAATCAATCAAGAAAAAGAACTTAATGTTGTTGCCACGAATATACTAAAGCCAAGAAAAATCATAACATGGGAAGGGAATACGGAAACCATCAGCTGGGAACTTGGAAGTCTGCTACAGAATCAATGTCTTAATGTTGCCTTGAGGACAAGGCTCATTTTGAAGCGGATGACAATGATAGAACACTACAAAGTAAGAGGAATGAGACTCAAAGAGTGGGGCCCACTCAACCAAGTCATACATTTCACACACATTCAGTTTCTAGAATGATTGATGGAGGGAATAAAAGCTAGTAACAATGTCTCTTATTCTACTGATATTCCACTAAAGAGGGGAAGTGGGAAAGACATTCAGTTTCAAGAATGATGAATGAAAGGAATAAAAACTAATTAATAATGTCATTTATTTTATGTTATAAGAATGAGGGAATAGGAAGAGGGAAAGATATTCATAAAATATTCTAAGAAACAATTAGAGGAATTCTTTCTCTGGTTAGGAGCAATTCTGCTCTGGTTTAGGAGTTCTTAGAACTCTGGTTTAGTTCTTTTTCTGCATTTTCATATTTCCAGCATTGTAAGAGCTTCAGAGCTCATCAATTCTAGCCAATAAAATTTTGTTTTCTATCAGATCGCAAGAAAGTAACAATTACAATAATAGATGTATCCAAAGTTCTAAATTATTTTCATTTGAGGCTGTCATTAATTTTAAATAATTGAATGAAGTCTAAAAAAAGTAAGATCAAGGTATCAATTACCAAAAGATCAATTCCATACTTAATTTTCTCATGATAGCTCGCAACAAATGGTAAACAATTAAACTTACCACTTTAAGAGGAGGGATGCTCTCAGGAATTGACAACATTAAGCTTTCATTCCAAACTGGATTTAAATTGCTCTTTATGACACGTGTCTTCACCGACTACAAGACCAAATATTAAAATGTTACATTTTTAATTTTATATTATCTTACACACGCATGCACGATGTTAAGTAGTTTTGACATGAAGAAACTCACTTGGTGACCAAGAGAAAGAATGACATAAGGGTCACTAGTCATTAAGTCTCGGATAGCGAGGTTAGTTCCTTTAACAACATTAACCTTAATCAATCCAATAAATTCAACCATACCTGCCTATAACAGTAAATAGGAAGAAACAAGATTCAGTAGTCAAGAAATAAGAAATCTGTAATAGTTCAATGCTTATCATGTTCACTCATTTTTCTATCAAGGCTAAGGTACAAAATAGTATGCTTCAAATTACATGAATGCTCTAATTCTCAAGATGTTTCTCAGTAAAGCTTTGCAGTCACATTCGAAAATAGGTCTTAGAATTCCCAATGAACTGAATTCTAAAAACGTAATAGTGCTTAAGCCATTATTCTCTGTGGTGTCACATAGGCTTAAATATAAATATGTTTTGGTCCTTGTAATATACCTTTAGTACCTCTAATTTTTTCTGTTAGTCCATGTAATATATATTATTTGTCCTGGAGGTGTCAGCTTAGTGGTAAAAGCTTTGCATTGTAACCTCAAGAGATAGGGTTCAAATGTCATATGGGATAGTTGTAAAATGGCTACTAACGCAACCACTATTAATAATAATAATGATTTCCCCTTCCCCATTTTTAAAAACAAATATATATATATATATATTATTTCATTTTGGCCTTCATTATTTTGTTTTAGTACTTAATAGTATATATATTTTTTTTAGTCCCTGGATTTTTAGTTTTTGTTTGAGTTCCTATTGTTAGATAGACTAAAGAGAAAATAGGGACTAAAATCAAACAAGTTAATTATAGGGGCCATTTTGACAAAGCTAAAAAATGGGTATATTGGAGACAAAAACTATATTTAAGTCTATCATGAATTCTCAACATAGATAGCATTCTTTATTGCATTAACTGAATTCAAAAGAAGTTATTCAATTAATTTGGCATATGACTGATAGAGCTAGCAATAAAACATTACCAATGAGTTACTCTTCTTTGTACTCTTACTCTCAGATTCTTTTCTTCCCCAACTGTTTCGAAAGGATAGCCCAATTCGATTTTTAGTTGTTTGTTTATCATAACGTTTTTTGTCTTGTGGAGGATTGTTGGATGAGGAACTACTATGACTGGATGAAGAACTTCTTGCATGGGATGGTATAAAGGGACAAGTCAAATTCTCCTCAGAATCCACAAACTGTTGCAGCTCATATTTTCTCCTGAATAATAAAATTAAACTTGTGAGACACAATGGTATCCTTCCTCAAGAGAACTATGAATTGGTTGTATCCGTGTGTTTGTACTTCATGCATGCTTTTTTATCCTGTTACCTTATAAAATCAGAGCGCTCCTCAATGGAAGAAGATGGTTTTGGTTTTTTTATGTAACTTGGAAGGCAAGCTTCATACTTTTTATTGATTACCGTATTTCCACCCAAATTGACCAATGCATCAACTTGTTCATCGGTCCAATCATCTAGATTCAGTGACAGAACCTATAAAAATGTCAAATCATGTTAAAATTTTCATGTGCTGGTAAATTCATCTATTAGGAAAAAAGGAATAGAATAGAATACACTCCTCCCACAAAAATGTGCACACAATTTCAAACATATTTGGATTACTTAAATAGTAGTGACTATGTACTAATTGTGATTACAAAGTTGCTAAGAACATTTTAGTATTCATATTAACTTCTCTTTCTTAGCTAACAAACTTTACTACTTTCCCCATGATAGTAGGTTAACTTCTTTAGCACGGACTTCACTTTTTTAAACGAAAATTGGGAAAGGGAGAAATTATCATTAATTAAAGTGACACTAACTGTCAACATGATAGAAATCTTGATTTATAAACATTTTTCCATTCACAAAGCATTTCATCATATAATTGTTCTCACAAATTGTAGTGATTAATGATGAGATTACTTTTATAAAAATTTTAGCATGAAAGTTAATTGACAGAAAGAGAAAGATGAACAAAGCATGGAAACTATGAAAAAGTGTGCCAATGGTTATATCATATGTAATTCAGACAGAATTTAGAGTACAGGATATAAGAACAATAAGAATTTAAACTTATACTATACTAATATAAATGTTTTCCATATAGTTGATATTGAAGAAGCAATTTTCTCAAAATTGTTTAAATATTTTCACCCTTTTCATTTTTGTCCAAGTAGAAATATAACCTTGGAAAGGTATGTGATCTAAATATAAAGACAAATAAACTGTCAAATAACAAGTGTTTGACATGGTATGTTAGGAGCATACCTTAGATATATGTACTCCTAGACTTCTGTGTATACCAGAGCACTTTATGCAAATAAATACTCCAAGACTTGAAGACCTGATATTCAAACAATTAATGCAGTGAATAAAATCAAATGCACTAACGGTCTTCTGATACAACTCATACAAGTAACTTGTCAATTAATTCTGAATTGAATATTTCATGTCATCAAAATTCTTCCTCAAGTTTTTTAGACTTCTTGTAATCTAGAAATATAAAACGGAATAAAGGATAAGCACTGTCAGTGTAAAATTATTTTACAGTAACAACCAATCACAACTCACCAAGCAAACTAGAAATTACATAACTGCTTTTATTTAAAAACTGTAAAACAGGATTTGGCAAATTGAAGAGTTATTGTTGAATGTCATTGTAAAATAAATTTACACTAACTGTGCATATCCCTTAATCTCATATAAAAGGAAAAACAAATCATTGAAAAATATATCCAAGAACAATCATCATGATATCAATTACTGAGGGTGCATTACGAGTAGAATAGATAAACCCCACGATGGAGTAAAAGTATTAAACATAATTTATCAAAACTCAACTGGATTCATGAAATGTAAAACTTACAGATAAAGTATAAAAATTTACAAATCATGTTAGGGTTGCTTCTCCAAGATAGGAAGCAAATAACAATCAAGTTGAAATTGATATTACCAAAAAATATTTAGCTTCTCAATTAACATAGAAAAGGAACAATAAGATATGTCTAGAATGACAATGTATTAATAACTAGTCTATGTATGATCCAAGATATTAATAACTAGTTTATGATCCAAGATAATGTTATTCAAAAAAATGTAGCAGTTAGCAAAACACAGAGATCAAATTCATCTAAATATCAAGCTGATACTTACACCCATTTTGGGTCCGATGATCCACAGTCAGCGCAGAACTTGTTCCCAGCTTGGCGCATCAGATTATCTAACCTTTCCTGTGGACCTAGTGATTGGAAATATGCAGAAATAGTATATAAGCTAAAAGATTAAACTAATCAACCCATCACATCACACCTACAAAATCAGTGTTGCGAAATAGCAGCGCCAATGCGCTATAGTGTAGTGGAGTTTGAACAAAGTGTTATTGTTCTACAATACGTTATTTAGTATAAAGTGTTGTCAAATAACAACTATAGCATTGTAGCGTAACGGAATTTGAATAATCTTTATTAAAGTATTACACATAACAAAGCTAGGTACAAAAGAAACTTTGATACTTACTGTTAAAAATAAAAATGCTCTAATCCTATTATATGCTGATGCCTTTATATCATTCACTAATGAATACAAGTTTATTCAATTCCTAATGCTGAAGTTAGCTAGTGTAGTTTTTGGTTGACAGGGAGGAAATTTTCATGAAACTATATTATGCAGAACACGGAAAACTAAAGACCCATTTACTTTTTCGTTTTCCTGTTTTTAATCATATTTTAACTAATAAACATAAAATGAATATAGATCCAGTATTTCTCTCACCGTTTTCTTTTGAAATTTTTGAAAACAGATTTAGCATTTTCAAAAATTTTAAAAATGTCAAAACATTGTCTCTGAAAATGAAAATGTATTCTCCCTAGCTAATCTTCCATCTTCTGTCTAGCACAATTGTTTACTACATGAGTCTTCCATCTTTTTAGCAATTTAAAATAAACATAGATTTTAGAAAATGGAAACTACAAAATATTTTTAGAAAGTAAACAGGCCCTAAGAGTTCAGTAGACAAACATCTTGATATTTCACAAGCATGTAGAGTATCTGAACATTAGATGGTTGTTTCTTTGGCATATGATGTCTAATTACACATGATACCCTAGTTTTGGTTGGTATAGCACCTTATATGCGCCTAAACATATGTCATTGATATTTCACAAGCATGTAGAGTATCCGAACATTAGATGGTTGTTTCTTTGGCATATGATGTCTAATTACACATGATACCCTAGTTTTTGGTTGGTATGGCACCTTATATGCGCCTAAACATATGTCATGTTCATGTTTGGTTGTACTTACCAATCATAGACATCTAACTCTTTTTTTCTATAGCCATGTTATGAGTACGAAGTATCCACCAATGCTAAGTACTAATCTCAGTCGGATAATCTGTGGGCAGACAAGGTGAATTCTCCCCTCTCAACCGAGTTTTCTCCATAAGCAAGAACCAAGGATCGAACCTCCTAGTTTTTGGTTGGTATGGCACCTTATATGCGCCTAAACATATGTCATGTCCATGTTTGGTTGTACTTACCAATCATAGACATCTAACTCTTTTATTCTATAGCCATGTTATGAGTACGAAGTATCCACCAATGCTAAGTACTAATCTCAGTCGGATAATCTGTGGGCAGACAAGGTGAATTCTCCCCTCTCAACCGAGTTTTCTCCATAAGCAAGAACCAAGGATCGAACCTCCTAGTTTTTGGTTGGTATGGCACCTTATATGCGCCTAAACATATGTCATGTCCATGTTTGGTTGTACTTACCAATCATAGACATCTAACTCTTTTTTTCTATAGCCATGTTATGAGTACGAAGTATCCACCAATGCTAAGTACTAATCTCAGTCGGATAATCTGTGGGCAGACAAGGTGAATTCTCCCCTCTCAACCAAGTTTTCTCCATAAGCAAGAACCAAGGATCGAACCTCTGACCACTTGTTTAAAGTATCTAACCCTCTTAGCATTCAAACTAACCACATGTTTGTGTTAGACATCTAACTCTGAATTACTAAACTACTCTTTTTCAAGTTTTCACATAGAACTAATAGTAAAACTAATATTATGCAACAATTGTTATACCATGTTTATGTAATTTCAACAACAAAACAAACAACTGATATTGTTGGCTATTTGATAACTATAATAATTATAAGGTCATACCAGAAAGAAATTAGTAAAAAGGTGAAATTGACAATTCATAAGGCTAATGTCAGTTTTAAAATTGAAAGAAAAAAAATTAATATATTCTTGACAGACCAAAATAGAGCATTAAATCTTTAAAAACAGATAATTTAAAAAGGAAAAATACCATATAACATCCATTTCTCCCTTTGACTTTGACTATTCAAACTTGGTGTTTCACAGCAGAAGAGATCATAGAGGCAAGATCCTGATCCTACAATTGAGACATTTCATTTTTAGAATCAGGCTTCCATAATACCATTGTACACTGTGATTTGTGAAGTAACTACCATCATTACAAAATTATTACAACAAAGACAACCACTTAGCATAAAATCAACTATTAACCAAGTGGTTTGGTTGAAGAGGTTAATGAACTCTAATAAAGCTCAAATTGATCAATATAACCCAAGTTCGAAACCTGACTAGTATAATCCTTAGTCAGACTTACCTCCCGGCCGAACGCCAGAATTTTCAAATCTCCTCTCCCCTGAGAACCGGAGGGTAAAGACCAAAAATAGTAAAACATCAACCATTTATTTTATAACTTTGGGGACAAGAAACAAGAGAAGATGAGTCAAAAGGATAGAAGTTTTTAACCTGATATACTCTTGATATCAGAATTTTCTTGCTGCATAGACATCTCCATCCTCAAATATTTGAAAGCAAATAAAGGAATGTATTAAAATCTGAGAACAGCCATAAAAATTTTCAACTGCTTCTCTGCATGAAAATAAAAAGGTAAATCACATATTTTCAATTCATCATCTTTGCAATTTGAAAATGCAACTCCGCATTAAAACACACACACACACACACACAATTCACAAGAGGTTGTAATGAGAATTAATGCCATAATACAAGGTTGAATTAAAGAACCATAAGACAAACTCAAAATGAATAAACATGAAAAATGGGAAATAGGGCTTGAATTAAGAAGAAGAAAAAATCCAAATAGAAATCTTACAGATAAGATAATTGATTTTCTCCACTTGAAATTAGGCATGAGGCAATGTCAGCTTATCTCTGCAACAAAAAGAAAACAAAAAATTATTGTCAAATTCCCAGAAAAAATAATCATAAAAAGTTTATAGGTTTTTTGAATATTGAAGAACATACAATGACATAGAAAATCTACAAAAAAGAATTTCAAATCAATCATTGAGGAAATTGGTGTATAACAACAACCTTTAATTCATATGAAACCCTGAAACTTTGAAAAAAAAATTGAAATTCTAGAGTCAGCAAAATGAGACAAGTTTGAATCTTATATCCAAGGAATATAAGTTCTGACAAATTGAATAGTTTATAATTTTGATTTGAAAGAAATGAAAATCATTGGGGACATCAAAAAGTCAATGAGAGAATGAAAATGAAATAAAATAATATTATTATTGAAATTGAAGATTTTGTGTTTTATTTTAATGCTCTATGTTGTGGTGATGAATGTTAAATTTGACTCACCAAGGAACATTGATGTTCAGAGAGGAAAAATAATTGAACGCGCTTACATGGGGGCGTGTTAAATCTTGTACATTACAATTTAACATGTATTTATTTAAGAACACACAGATTGGTATCATCAATTTCTCAACTATAATCCATAAATAGAATTTTTCCAGTTTGTTTCTCATTTAACTGTCAATTAATTTTTGTCAAACAAACTGTCAAATTAATTAAAATTAACAAAAAAAAAATTAAAAAGTGTCGTTAGGTTAACCTATTTAATTTTTTTTATAATTATTTGTATATTTAAATTGAAAATAAAGGACATTTGTGTTAATTTAAAATTATTTTATATTTACAATCATTAATTGATAGTCTCTAAAATTATAATTTAAAATTTTTTTTTGTTAAAATATATAAATGATTACACTTACACACCTTATATAAAAAGTGGGGAATTTTGAGTTCGAATCTAAATCTCTAAAATCAATGTTTTACAATTATTAATTGTATTATACTTAAGAAAGATGATATAATTTTTATTCTCAATTATATTTTTTTCTAACAAAAATTTAAGGTGAAAAAAATGTTGTTTCAATCTTAATTAAAAAAGAGTCTAGATTTATTGAACACATGCAACTTGCTAAATTTAATATTGTTTTTTTTTATTCACTAAACCAAACTATTGAAAATTTATTCTCATTTGAATTTATAATAATGATTTCACTTTATCCCACATGATAACCTATCTAATATCTAATTAGTTTGTGGACAGAATAATATCTAATTACTTAATATGTTTCTTACATATTTTTAGTTTAAGGCCTGCACGTTTTTATATTTGAGTCAACGGATAAACACGACCCTTATTATTGTGGTTAAGACTTGTCGTAAGAAAATTTTGGTAATTAAGGAGTTGTCCAAAAACAATTGATAAACAAATCAGAGGGTTTTTAAAAATGACACTTTCTAATGCATGATTTGGTCTATTATATGGATTTGGATACGAGGAAGGTGTAAAAGTGTGAGAAAATAAAAAATTATTATTTTAATAAATTTATTATAAGGTGTTTATACTGCATTTTGAATTAATTAAAAATCAAATAATTCAAAGATTAAATAACACATGGATGAATTGGGATTTTAATTTGTTTTCAAAAAATATTACATTAATATTTATATTATAGAATGACAGTAAAGTAATATTATTGATGCAAAATATAATATTTAATAATTACTAATAATTAACTTTATGTATTTGGAACACGTGAAATAGTAAAAATAATAACTTAAATTATATTAAAAATATTATAATTAACAAATAATAGATCGACGTATAACTTATATTAATAAATAAAATAAGTATTAAATATTGTATACGAGGTTTTGTTCGATTATGAAAAATAAATTTGAAATTCGATTAAATATAAGGTAAAAATAAGATATCTTTATCACTAACTTCGTTTTTGTAATCTTTGGTAATAAGACAAGCTTGATTTTATCTTTCTCACTTTACTTGGTCTTTGGACTTTTCTTACTTAAGGAATTTTGGTCCACTTTTTTATTAAAGGATTTATCGTCCTTCCTAGACTTGGATGATAAATTATCATTGAGTTTATTTGTTTTCTTTTTCTCTTTTTCACTTTAATCTCTTGATGTTATTGTTCTCAATTTGTTGATCAAATTTCTTCAACTTTATAGTAGGTCAACTTCTAGATTTAAAGTCTTTTGATTTTACAATTTTCAATATTATGAACCTATAATAATTATCAAGACATATATACAACAATTTGATTAGATTTCCGTTTGAAAAAATTTATGTCATGATCATTGAGTTTATTAACAAGTCTATTGAACTCTTTTAACATTTTGCCAATAGTTAAATCATTGCCCATACTAAACATTTAATAGAATTTGTCATTTTTGAGATCTTTTGTTCACCAAGACCTCGTATGTGATCTTTAAAGCATTCCACATGTCTTGAACTCTTAAACAATTGTTAACTCTATGAAAATCATTTTGCTCTAAAGTGGACATAATGATGTTCTTAGTTTTCCATTCTAGTTGAACATTTTTCTTATATAAGTCATTCCAATTCTCTTTTGGTTTGTTCATCTCAATATCATTCAACACTATCTTTGGGATGTAGGGTCCATTCTAGATGGTTTCTCAAACATCTATATCATAAGCAATGATATGAATTTTAATATTTTCTTCCCAATATGCATAACCTCCTTTTAGAATCGGAGTTCAACCATACTCGCCCTTTGGATTTAGAAATATGTTGTTAGTCGTTTTGTATTTCTCTTTGCATCGTTAAGCTTATACCACTATGTGGATTTGTTTGTGATGCCACTGTTGGATACAAATCCTACAACCTTATGCTCAATAATCCATGCCAATTACATGATGAATAACCAAAGGCGGAAGCGTACCTGTGGGAATTGTCATTGATGGAATCCTGAGATGATGATGATGATGATAAAGTCAATGGGTTTGGTGATCTTCCTCAGCAAAACACCCTGAAAACCTTGCTCTCTTGATGGGGATAGAGAGAACCAGAGAACCAGAGAGTTTTCTCCTTAGGGTTTGTGAAACTGAATAGTCTTATTTTGTTTGCCTTGGGGACCACTACCCTATATATAACTATTATTAGTTATATCCCAAATTGCAGTATTACTAATTCAGCCCCTCATTAAATTAGAAACCGCCTGGTATCTACACTATTAATTTTTCATAATTATTATGCTCTTTAGCCATAAACTATTATATATCATTTGACCCCTAGTTTATTGGCTAATTATATAATGACCCTAACACACTTTATTAATTAATTACATATGTGACCCATAAATCTTACAATCTCCCACTGGTCACACATGTATCCTTAGGAGTGTGTTAGACTTTATGACGTCAAAAATGTCATTATAATTACCTTGAGCCTAATCCAAATTGTCTCGTCCATTAATCGTATCAGCACATGGAACCAAAGAGGCTTTCGTCATAATAAGCATAACTAAACCCATCAATGATCACCCGCACTGACACAACTAAATGACATAGATCCATTATGAAAAGTGTAGCATGAAAATTACATGAAGTTGGTCAGTGCATGTCAATTTTCAACTGGTCCTACTTTACCGAACGAGATCATACCATAACTTAAATGTACAAAGTAACCAAAACTGAATATTTTAAACTTTATTTCTGATCAGAAAATCCAAATACAATGTATTTGTATTTTACAATTAAACATAGGACATAAATTATATAATGGACGAAACTCCCACTAAAATCAAGATTCCTCAAACTGTAGCACACCCATGTGAGCAGTATGCTCATGAAAGACCTTGGGTGGTAGACCTTTAATGAGTGGATCCGCAATCATGGAGTGTGTCCTTAAGTGTTCTATGGATATATGTCCACTTTGTACCTTCTCTTTAACAACTAGGAACTTAATGTCAATGTGCTTTGACTTGGTTGAGCTCCTATTATTGTTAGAATACAGGACTACTGATCTATTGTCACAATACAACTTGAGTGGTCTTTCAATCCCTTCAACTATTTGCAGCCCCGTGACAAAATTTCTCAGCCAAATGCCCTAGTCAGATGCCTCATGAATTGATATGAATTCTGCTGCCATGGTTGATGAAGCAGTAAGACCTTGCTTGGCACTACGCCAAGAAACTGCTCCACCAGCTAACAGAAAGACATAGCCTGAAGTTGATCTTAAGCTGTCTTGGCATCCAGCAAAATCCGAGTCAGAGTACCCAGTGATCTCTAACTGGTCTGACCTCCTATATGTGAGCATGTAGTTTCTTGTTCTCTTCAAATATCTCATGACCCTCTTGGCTGCTTTCCAGTGGTCAAGACCTGGATTGCTCAAATATCTGCCTAAAATCCCTACTATGAACGCTATGTCTGGACGCGTACATACTTGGGCATACATAAGACTCCCTACAGCTGAAGCATAAGGGATCTTTTGCATTTCTTGAATTTCCAAACTTCCCTTAGGGCACTGTTTGAGACTAAACTTGTCTCCCTTAGCAACTGGGGTGTCCCTTGGTTTGCAATCCTGTAACCCAAACCTTTTGAGAACCTTATCGATATAGCTCTTTTGTGACAATCCAAGAATACCTCGAGATCTGTCTCGGTGTATCTGAATTCCTAATACAAAAGAGGCGTCACCAAGATCTTTCATCTCAAAATGCTTTGATAGAAATTTCTTAGTTTCGTGCAACATGCCTATATCGTTAGTGGCAAGCAGTATGTCATCAACATACAAGACCAGGAAAATATGTCTGCTCCCACTGAACTTAAGATACACACAATCATCAACTGTATTCATCTCAAAACCAAATGAGAGAATTACTTGATGAAATTTATGGTACCATTGACGAGAAGCCTGTTTTATCCCATAAATGGATTTTCTTAGTTTGCACACCATATTCTTTGGGTCTCCCAACACAAAGTTTTCTGGCTGCACCATATAGATCGTCTCATCAATGTCGCCATTGAGAAACGCTGTCTTTACATCCATTTGATGAAGCTCCAAATTAAAGTGAGCAACAAGAGCCATGATTATTCTTAAAGAGTCCTTCGATGAAACCGGAGAGAAAGTCTCTTTATAATCAATCCCCTCCTTTTGAGTATAACCCTTAGCTATAAGACGTGCCTTATATCTCTCCACATTACCATTGGAATCCCGCTTGGTTTTAAAAATCCATTTGCAACCAATGGGTTTCACTCCTTCAGGTAATGGGATAAGTTCCCAAACTGAATTGTCTTGCATAGACTTATACTCCTCATTCATTGCTTCGATCCACTTATCTGAACGAGGATCTTGCATGGCTTGATGAAAGTTGATCGGGTCGTCTTCCGTCTTGGCAACATTTTCCTCTACCTCATTGATAAATACTACATAATCATCCGAAATAGCATTTTTTTTCTTTCTCTAGTGGATCTCCGCAATGGAGCTGGCTCTTGAGGTACTTGTTCTTGAGGATCTTGAATTTGACCTGGATTTTGTTCTTCCTGAACAACCAGATCATCTTGAGTTTGTTCAATGATGGGAAAGTCAATTGGTGAAAGAATCAGTTATGGAATTGTTACCGATTCTTCCTCAAAGACAAAATCTTTGACCTTAATCTTCCCCCCAAACTCAATATCCTCAAAGAACCTTGATTTTTCTGAGTACCCTATAAAATAGCTGCTAATTGTTCGGGGTTCAAATTTCTTTTCATTCGGCCTATAAGGCCTTGCCTCAGCTGGACATCCCCAAACATGAAGGTGCTTCAGACTAGGCTTACGCCCAATCCAAAGCTCATAAGGTGTTTTAGCCGCTGCCTTAGTTGGTACTCTATTAAGAATGTATGCTGCTGTTTTTAATGCCTCTCCCCATAGTGACTCTGGCAAGGTGGAATGACAAATCATACTCCTCACCATATCCTTAAGAGTCCTGTTTCGTTTTTCAGCTACAACATTCATGTTGGGTGACCCCGGCATAGTGTATTGTGGGACGATTCCACATTCCTCTAGGTATTTGGCAAATGGTCCCGGACGTTGTTCACCTGAACCGTCATATCTGTTGTAGTATTCACCACCACAATCAGATTTGACCTTTTTAATTCTCTTATTAAGTTGATTCTCAACTTCTGCCTTAAAGGATTTGAACACGTTTATTGATTGGGACTTTTCGTGACTTAGGTAAAGGTAGGCATATCTAGAATAATCGTCTATGAATGATATAAAATATTGTTGACCATTCTAAGAAGGAGTTGGAAATGGCCCACAGATGTCCGTATGTATCAATTCTAAGACGTCTGTAGCTCTATATGCGCCTAATTTCTTATCTTTAGTCTGTTTTCCTTTAATGCATGCTACACAAACGTTAAAGTCTGTGAAGTCAATGGAATCTAAAATTCCATCTGACACAAGTCGTTCAACTCTATTTTTAGAGATGTGACCTAGACGCTTGTGCCAAAGCACTCCTGAATTGAAATTGTCAATTTTTCGCTTAGTACCACGTGATTCCACACTCAAGGTTTCATTATAGTTAGCCACAGTTTCCAACAAATAAAGATTATCATAACCAGAAAGTAAACCGGATCCAACATCATTCGAATTTAAAGACAAAGTAAATTCTTTATTCCCAAATGAACAATAATATCCTAATTTGTCCAAATAAGAAATAGAGACCAAATTTCGTCTAAATGACGGTACAACAAAAGTGTCTTCTAAATCCAAATAATGACCGGAACTTAATAATAATCTAAATTTTCCTATGGCTTCAACTTCTGCCTTCTTCCCATCTCCTACATAGATGCATCTTTCAGTATCACTAGGCTTTCGGAAGTTCAGGCAACCCTGCATTGAAACACTGATGTTAGTAGTTGCACCAAAGTCTAACCACCAAGTGTTTCCAGGTACTGAAGCTAAATTAACCTCAGAACAGACCAAAGACAGAATCATACCTTTCTTAGCACGCCAAGCGTGATATTTGGCACAATCCTTCTTCACGTGTCCAGAACTCCTGCAGAAGACGCAGTTGTTATCTTTAGTCTACTTCTTTTGTTCTGGACCCTTAGCAGCAACTTTGTTCTTGGGCTCCTCAATTCTTTTCCTTTTGCCCTTGTCTTTAGAGATGCTAGTAAAGTGGGCGCTTTCAGTCCTATCTTGCTTCAACCTGTCCTCTTCTTGCACACATAATGAAATGAGCTCATTAAGAGTCCATTTCTACTTTTGACAGTTATAAGTCACCTTAAACTGACTGAATTGCGAAGGAAGAGACAGCAATACTAAATGAATGAGTAAGTCATCTGACAACTCAAGCTTTAGTCCTTTAAGCTTAGAAGCAATGTTGGACATCATCATAATGTGCTCTCTTATATTTCCCTTTCCTTGATACTTCATGGAAATTAAATTCTGAAGCAAAGAACTTGTTTCAGCCTTATCACTTTTTACAAAGCGTTTTTCCATCTCAGCAAAGAAATTTTTAGCTGTAACTATCTCATCTGAGACCTCAGGAATGCCGCCCTTTATGATCATAAGACTTATGCGATTTGAGCGATCCCATTTCTCATACTCTAATTTTTTCTCAGAAGAACTAGAGTCCGTAGGAGTAGGGGGTCGATCAATTCTTAATGCAAGGTCTAGATCCATGTAGCCAAGAACAATCAGAATGTTCTCTTTCCATTCCTTAAAATTTGTCCCATCAAGGACAGGAATAGAACTCAAATTTGCAGATATGGAAGCAATAGATGCTGTGAATTAAATAAAGAACGAAACTTGGAAACTCACATTATAGGAAAATAAATCAATAAATAAATACATATGTTCAAATCATGAAATTTAACCCATCTCAAGATACCTAGTGCACCATTGGTGTCAAGTCTTTGGACAGTAACACCAACTGCTAGTGGTACTCTTGTTGCAACGATCAACTATTGACAATAGGACATGTCAAATAATAGACCTTCCTTTGGGCCGATTTACTGCTCACATGTATACCAAATAATTGTCACACATTTATCATTGCAGGTGTACATGTAATTCTGCCAAATATTAACCTTCCTTTGGGCCGGTCAATACCCGCATGAATAAACATATACACAACCATTTGACACTCTTCACGAGCAATTTAGACAAGAGAGGTCACTTTGGCGACGTCAAGTTTCAATTAACTCATTCAAAAATGTCAAACTTGACTTGAACATATATTTATTATATCCAAATAAAACAATATTTAAAAAATATTGTTCACTAATATAAACTGTGTTTCATTAGTATTTGATAATTATTGTTTTATAAAAAAAATTGATAATTATCAAAAAAAAAAAAAAAAATTTAATCGGAAACAAAAAAAATATGGATTCCATAATATATATCCAAATTTCCAAATTACAAACCCTAATTTTTCAGTCATGTCAAAATTCCCAAATTACAAACCCTAATTTTTCAATCATGTCATTAAACATGGTAGACTCTGATACCAATTGTTGGATACAAATCCTACAACCTTATGCTCAATAATCCATGCCAATTACATGATGAATAACCAAAGGCGGAAGGGTACCTATGGGAATTGCCATTGATGAAATCCTGGGATGATGATGATAAAGTCAATGGGTTTGGTGATCTTCCTCAGCAGAACACCCTGAAAACCTTGCTCTCTTGATGGGGATAGAGAGAACCAGAGAACCAGAGAGTTTTCTCCTTAGGGTTTGTGAAACTGAATTGTCTTGTTGTGTTTGCCTTGGGGACCACTACCCTATATATAACTATTATTAGTTATATCCCAAATTGCAGTATTACTAATTCAGCCCATCATTAAATTAGAAACCGCCTGGTATCTACACTATTAATTTTTCATAATTATTATGCTCTTTAGCCATAAACTATTATATATCATTTGACCCCTAGTTTATTGGCTAATTATATAATGATCCTAACACACTTTATGAATTAATTACATAGGTAACCTATAAATCTTACAGCCACTTGTTACTCACGAAATGACCTACAATAAACTCTAGAAGGAGGTTTAAATAGAGTTAGATACTTACGAAAAATAGTTATGAAAACTTTAGAGTTGCACAGTAGAAATTAAAAAACAAATTAATGCGATGGACTCATGGATTATGCGCATAGGATATTCAAATTGATTTGATGATAGTATATAAAATAAACAATACATAATTCAATAGAGACTTGTACGAGAAACCATAAAATTGATTGATGTAGTTCAGAAAAAAGATTTTAGCACTTCAATCAAATATGACAAAGATCATCAAATACTCTAATTAATAGAAACACTATTATATCATATAGTATTCAAATTGAATAAGTCTAATTAAGATGTTAAATTGCAATGTTGAATACATAATTTTATCCAACATTCAAAATCAAGATAAGATTTCAATACAAAAAATCTTATAACAATTTTTCTATCAATTTGCCATCGAGCTCCAAACAAAATAGAAAATCAAGAACAAAGTAATAATACATAAATTAAAGAGTTAGAGATAGAAAGATTCATGCAACAATTTGTACAAATTCCTCTATTTCATTTTTCCTTGTAGAGTATATTGTATCCTCATTCAAATGAATGAGAGTTTTCTCCCTTTATTATGATTGTGAATGTTTATAGAATCCTTCGGCGAAAGTTACAAAATTTGTATACCAAAACTCCTTCTTTCCTAAACACTTTTCTACATAGAATCTCATAACAATCTCCAAACTTTGAACACAGGCTTGTCTTCAAGATGAAGATTACACGCCACTCTTGCAAGATAAAGACCTAGAAACCATGGTAGAATTTTTTTGAAGAACACATTTTTGAGCCCTCAATATACAATATGTTGGAACATATAGTATGTTCGAAACTCATTATATAGTGATTGAAAAACTCATATTTTGAGTAATTTTCAACTCTATAAATACTAAAGTCCTACATTGGATAGAAAACATATATGAATATGTTTTCATCACTATATAATGAGTTTCGAACTATTATGAAAAGTACACCAAAGTTGGATGCATTTCACAACTTTCTCTTTACTCCCTTTTATTTTATACTCGACTGATTTCTGAGCCACTTCTCCCATTTCTTTACGTCTCTTCCATATTTTAAAGCAGTTTTGTACCGTTGTCTCTTCGATTTTTAGAGTGGTTTTGTATTGAAGTCCTATCGATTTTTAGAGCGGTTGTTATATTGTAGTTTTGTTGATTTTTGAGTTGTCCTAATACCACTATCCTTTTAGAGAAGTTTTTTGTGCCATAGCCTTTTAGAGCGGTTTTTGTGTCGCAACCCTTTTGATTTATGAGTGGTCATAGTACCATATTGCAAGTTACTTTAATCGTCATATTAAGAGTGGCTTTAACCACCATATTGAGGGTGTAATTCTAGAACAGTTTTCTATCATGCAATGAAACTTAGATACAGTGAATTTGAGTTGTTTTATCTTGGGGACTTCATGATTGATAGTATGTCTTACACAATTTGGACAATGATGCTAAACGTCTTAAAGAGAGCGATATTGTAAGACCCTTAATTTTAAATTATAATTTATGAATTTTGGGGAATTTTGTGTTGAATTTCTAAGACTTTTTAGCCAATTTTATGATATTTTGTGAGTTAAATGCCAAAAATATCTTTTTGGAGACCCGATTAAAATTATTCGCCGATTAATAATTTTATTTAATTACGGTAAAAAATTTCTGAGATGCAGCGTTTTTCGGAAAAATACATTTGTCAATTGAATTATGGCGAAAGAAGATATTTTTCTAAAAATGTGGTTTTAGAAGTGATGTGAGGTGATGGGTGAAATGATGTTTTTTAAAAAATATCTAGATATTTATTTAGATATTTATTATTATTATTATTATTATTATTATTATTATAATATATTATTATTATTTTAATATATTATATATATATATATATATCTATATGTATGAAAGGAAAGACAAAGAAAGAAAGGAAAAACTGAAACAGAAAGCAAAAAAGCGACATCCTTCTTCTTCTTCTCTGTTCCATGCTTTTGAAATCAAAAACCCATAAACTCAAACCTCCATTTTTCTTCAACTTCTAAGCTTCCATTCGAGAAGTGACAGAAGAAAAAGTTGCTCATTGCCACGCTGCGGTGCTAGTGAGCTAGTTTTTGAAGCGATGTCACAAACTTAAATTTTACTGGAATTAATCGTGGTGCCAAAATCGATTGTTAAAGTTATAACGGAGGTAAGGGCTCATTCCAAAATTTTAGTTTGCATTTATGACATTATTTGTGATTTTGTGGAAAAGAAATTTGATGTATTTGAGGTATGATTTTGTGAAAAATTAATTTAATGTGATTATGTGTAATTTAGTGGAATTTAAATTGGAGGTGTGGTTTGTGGTGATTCAAGTTTGGTGTGATTTATATGTTCATAATTATTATTATGAATTTTTGAGATGTGATTTATTTGTTGATTTTGTAGAAAATGAATTGATGAGTTTGAGTTACGTAATGAGTTATTTTCAAATAAATGAGTTTGAACTGAAATTGAAATTTTACAAAAAAAAATAGTGTTGTTAAAGTCGTGAAAAAGTTCAAATTTTAACTAAGTTAAAGAGTTTGAGCAAAAAGATAGATTGAAATTAAAAATGGTTAGAGTTCAAAATGTTACACTTTTAATTACTCTTTGATTGAGTTTAAAAGAAAAAAAGTTTATAGTATTTTATTAACTCAAAAATTTCGGTGCTTTAATAGTCGAGTGTGTGTATGAGAAATTTTGACGATATTTGTTTTATTTAGTTTTAAGTAAATAATATAGATTATTTGGTTTTAAAACTTTGGTGTGTGAGAAAGATTTAATTTTGAAAATTTTGTTGTGTTTGGATTAGTTTTATTATGAACAAGTTGTTATAAATATTCATGTTTATGTAGTTAGCTCCTTGAGTCTCGAAAAGGAATCGAGACCGTTGGCACCGAGTTAGCGGTAGGGAGAACTCTAATATATTAATGTTGGTGTGGTGATTTATGGTTGAAAATTTTAGAGATTGAATATGGTGACTAATGTTTGGAAATTTTTGTGGTTTATGTTAGGTGAAATTGATGTGATCATAATTAATATTATGAATTTTTGAGATGAAATTTATGTTTGACTTGGTGGAAAATGAATTTAATTCAATTTAGGTGTGAATGGAATTTGAAGATGTGATTTATGTGTGGTTGTGGAAATTGAAATTGGTGTGAATAAATATGTTTTAGTATGCTCTGTGTTGTGTCTGAAAAAATCATTAGTGTTAAATGAGTATTAAAAATGGGGAATCTTTTAATAGATGCATTTACTTAATGATTGTGGTGAAAAGAGTCAGAGCATGCTCATGCATTTCATAGTACATGGTGATCACGATGGGGCCATGGTGATAGTGGTGACCATGATGGGCCACCGGATGATGCCATGTGAATTGTTGGTTCATCTTATCCTTGCGGAAATTGTCGTGTCGTGCTGATCTGTGAGAGATTGCACTCTTGAATATGCTGATCTGTGAGCGATTGCACTCTAGAAAATTGTGTTGGTCTGTGAGCGACTGCACTCTTGTATGTCGTGCTGGTCTGTGAGAGACTGCACGCTAGTAAATCGTGATGATCTGTGAAAGATTGCACTCTAGAATGTGCTAATCTGTGAGCGATTGCACTCTAGAAAATTGTGCTGGTCTGTGAGCGACTGCACTCTAGTATGTCGTGCTGGTCTGTGAGAGACTGCACGCTAGTAAATCGTGCGGATCTGTGAGAGATTGCACTCTAGAATGTGATGATCTGTGAGCGATTGCACTCTAGAAAATTGTGTTGGTCTGTGAGTGACTGCACTCTTGTATGTCGTGCTGGTCTGTGAGCGACTACACGCTAGTAAATCGTGCTGATTTGTGAGAGAATGCACCTTGGTATTTAGTATTGGTCTGTGAGAGGCTGTACAATTATGATTTACGCCCTTCGAGAAGGGTTTTGGTTTGGAATTTCGGAATCGTGCATTTAGGCATATACGCATTGCTTTAGAGTGTTTGGCATGCGAGTCATGTTTGTTATACTATGATGATTGTATATACATATTCGGTTGTTGTGGTGATTTGTTGTAATTGCTTTGAGGTGTGGAGTTGAGTTGAATAAGTTTTGATGTAATTATGTGTTCATAATTGATTTAATGAATATTCGATGTATGATTGAGGTGTGAATTTGTGGAGATTAATTTGGTGTTAATTATGTGTTCATAATTGTTAACATTAATGTTTGAAGTGTTAATTGATTTAGAGCCATTTTAGAATTGAAAATCTACATTTTCTCAGTTGTATTCGACTATGATAATGCAGTTTGTCAAAATTTCGTTTTTCAACATCGTTTATGCATTTTTGGACAAAATGAAAACCCTTTTGAGGAGTATGCTAAGACGAAAGGTTCATTTGAGCATTTGAAAATATAAGAATTTTGCTTTGTGATATTTGTTAATTTTGGTTGGTGACCTTTACAATTATTGTGGAAATCTGGGCTTTGCCCTCATATGAGAATCAGGATCATCCTACCGGTTAGTACCCTGGAGAAGGGAAAGTAGTTAGTCATACTTAACCGAAGCTGTGTTAGGAGGATCTTGCGGGACGCGTGGAGAGATCACCCGGGTTGTGTAGTTTTTGTAGCATGATCAGATTAGAGGGTTGTATAGGGTTTAGTTGTCTTTCTTTTGTGGATGTATTTATTTCAATTTTAAAGATTGTACATATACCTCATATTGTCAGCTTGACTTTATTTTGATGGGTCCTTGTACCATTTTTTTTATGTGACGTGGGGAAGTTAAAATTCTTGGGACAGTGCTTTTGTACAGGTGTCCACCGAGAATACTCTAGGGGTATGAGCTATGTCTGATATGTCTCATAGCCCCGATGTATTTTGTCGTTTAAATACTTTGAGTTTGTATTTCAAAAACTATTTCCGTTGCTTGTAATTATTGTTGGCTTTTGTCGTTATGTTACGATTAAAATATTCATCCAAAGGTATTTTCTTTGTTTTTTTTAAAAAAAAATACACTCGTGCTGTTAAAAATCGGGGTGTTACAGATATAGTCAACGACTCAACCTAGTAATATCTTCGGTGACATAAATAACAATGTCTTGGAATAGACACTCTAACAAACGATAATCCCTCGTTATTTATACCTTCACTACTCTAATGCATACCTAACTTGATAAAAAAAAATTCAATTTATGATATGATCTTGAATGTTTGGGTATGAAGAATAAATGAAATTATTCTTTTGTTTATAAATGACGAGAAAATTTTTTATATAATGCCTGAAAGAGATAATCCAATAAGAAACGACCTTGAAACTGTCATAACAACCTTATGATTGTCAATTCATAAGACATGTGAATCGACTCACACTAATTAAAAAATTCAGAAATAAAGTATGAAGTTATGTGCAAAAACACATGCATATAGTATGATAGATAAAAAAATGTTATGATAAAAAAGAATAGTGAAAAATACAAAAGAAGAGTAATTGGTAATGTTCTATTTGATTACTGCTGACTCTATCAATCATCTATCATTTAAATTGAAGAATTTTTTTGAATTCAGTAAATGCAATAAGGAATCTATCAATGTTGAGAATTCTAATAGACTTAAATATGCTTTTTTTTCGTTCCTTTAATATATCAATCTTTTAGTTTTTTGAAATAGTCCCCGTGATATATTTTTTTTTTTTTCATTTAGTTCCCATTGGTTTGT
>JBBPBT010000251.1:96537-127227 GCA_037974875.1 Cicer bijugum | reverse complement strand
TAATTTTTTAAAATTTTCAATTTTGGCCCTATATGTTTCAAATTTGTATACTAGTCTTTTTTATTTTTTTGTAAATTGGTCCTTAAAAATTTGAAAATAATCCCTCAACTTTTTCAAAATTTCAGGTTTTGGCCAAAATTTAATTTTCATTTTTGCTCTAAATCTTTTGAAATTTATAAAAATAACTAAATTTGAAAAGAACAATTTTTTATTCCAAACAACAAAATTAAAAAATTAAAAAAATTCAATTAAAGCATTAGAATTGTCTAAATTTTCAAAAAAATTACAATAACCCCATTCGAACACACTCTAAAGATATGTTAGAGAACAAAACATATTAATATTTAAGCATATGTGACACCACAAAGAATAATAATAATAATGGCTTATGCAGTATTAAGTTTCCCAAATTCGCTTCATTAGGAATTCTATTAGCTATTTTCCAATGTGACTTCTGTAGGACCCATAATTTTTAAGCATATTTTAGGTATTTTAGTGTATTTTGGTATTGAACTCGGAGGCTTTTTAGCCAAAATTATTAATATTTTGGGAGTTTAAAGGACCAAAAAGTTATATTGATGCTCGATTAAAATTAATCGTCGATCAATAAATCAAATTAATTGCGGTGGATCTTTTATGAAGAATTTAATTCTAGAGAGTTTCGTTAAAAATATCTTGGGCTGCTAAGAATTGCATCTGTCAATTAAGTTGCGACGAGAGTAGATATTTTTAACAAAAAAGTGGTTTGGGAAGTGATTGGTGAAATGGTAATTTTAATAAATATCTAAAGATTTTGAGATATTTGTTAATTATAATTAATATATTTATATATATATATATATATATATATATATATATATATATATAAAGAAAAGGAAAGGAAGGAAATAGAAAGAAAAGAAATAGAAAGGAAGGAAAAAGAAAGAAAGGAAAAGGGAAAGAAAGAAAGAAAGCAAAATCCATCTTCTTCCTCTGCCTCGCGTGAACCCCTTCTTCCTCCTTCCTCCATTTTCGTTTTTCTTGCTTCCTTTGAGTTCGAAAATCGAAACCCAAGGCTAGTGGGTGAGAAAGATCAAGTTCCCAACTCCTTCCTCCTTCTCGGATTCGAAAACGGAGTTAGAGATTTCAAAAATCGTTAAACACAAACCTCCCCGTTTCACCTAGATCTAAGCTTCGTTTCGCGAAGAGATAGAAGGGAAAGTTGCTCACTACCATACTACGGTGCTAGGGAACCAACTTTGGAAGCGACTTTGCGGGCGGAGATTTTACCGGATTTACTCGCGGTACTGTAATCACACGTTACAACTAACGTGAAGGTAAGAGCTCCTTCCAAACTTTTAGTTTGCATTTAGGGACTTATCTGTGGTTGTGTAGAAAAGAATTTTGTTAGGGTTAAAGTGTTGATTTGGGGAAAATGAATCTAAGGCTTTGTGGGTAAAATCTTAGAGTTAGGTTTTGGTGATATTGATGAATGTTTCGTGGAAAATGAATTTAACTCATTTGTGTATGATTTTGGAGTAAATGAAATTTGATGTGTTTTGAGTGGTATGTTGTGATGATTTGTGTTCATCGTATTTGACGTGTTCATAATTAATGCTTATGAAATTTGAGACGTGATTTGGTGTGAATTGTGGATTGGATTTGATAATATGTTTGAGTTGTTTTTTGTGGAATTTGAAAACCATTAAGTTAAATGAGTATTAAGAATGGGGAATCTCATAATGTCTTGTTTACTTAGTGTGTGTTTGTGAAAATCGTTTAAGTTAAATGAGTATTAAGAATGGGGAATCTCTTAATGTCTTGTTTACTTAATGTTTGTTTTAGAAAATCGTTTAAGTTAAATGAGTATTAAGAATGGGGAATCTCTTAATGTCTTGTCTACTTAATGTTTGTTTTGAAAAACCGTTTAAGTTAAATGAGTATTAAGAATGGGGAATCTCTTAATGTCATGTTTACTTAATGTTTGTTTTGGAAAATCGTTTAAGTTAAATTAGTATTAAGAATGGGGAATCTCTTAATGTCTTGTTTACTTAATGTTTGTTTTGGAAAATCGTTTAAGTTAAATGAGTATTAAGAATGGGGAAACAATTTCGAAGCTCATAATGTCGTGGTGAATGTGTGAGAATTGCTAAGTGTTAAGATTTGGAGTTGTGTATGAATGTGATTGAGTTAGTTTATGTATTTTTGGAAGAATATGCAGGGAAATCGATTTCCCAATCGATTTGATGAGTTACATGGACTTCTCTAATTTGACAAAATCGATTTGCCAATCGATTTTGTAAAGCTGTTTTTCAAAACCATTTAAGAAATCAATTTGGAAATCGATTTGGCCATCCAGGAACTCAGCAAAATTGACAAAATCGATTTGGCCATCCAGGAACTCAGCAAAACTGACAAATCGATTTGGAAATCGATTGACTCAGTAGAAATTCTTATTTTGAGTTAGATAATCGATTGCTCAATTGATTTATCAATGTCTTGGTCAGTTATGTATTACTTGATGGATTGAGAACTTTAGTTTGATTTCATTTTCATTTTTAAGCATTGTATGAACTTTTAGCATATGGAAAAACCCTTTTAAGGTGCATGCTAAGTGGAAAGGTTATTTGTGCATTTAAAAACTTAAATGTTATGTGTTAATTGTTAATTTCAGTTGGTGACCCTTTACAACTATTGTGGAAATCTGGGCTTTGCCCTCATATGAGAACCAGGACCATCCTACCAGTTCATACCCTGTGGATGGGGATGTAGTTGGAAACACCTAGTTGAAGCTATGTTAGGAGGATCTTGCGGGACGCGTGAAGATCACTTAGGATGTATAGTTTTGTGGAATGATCAAATTAGGTTGACATAGAGGGAACATATGTCTTTATTTTGAATTGCGTTTATTTTAAATTGGAAAATTGTATCTTTATTTATATTGTCAACATGACAGTTTATTTTCGATGGGTTCCATGTACCATTTTTTTTAGGTGTAAATACTTTGGATTCATATTTCGAAAAACTTTTCCGCTGCTTATAATTTGAAATGACTTAAATATTTATCCAAAGGTATTTTCTTATTTATTTCTCTGTTTTATTTTAATTTTCTTTTGAAAAAAAAGTACACCATCGCTTTGAAAATCGAGATGTTACAGCTTCAAAGCTTTACTAAGAAGCATCTTGAGAATTGGAGCATTCATGTAATTTGAAACATCTGTCGTAGGGAATAAAATCTAAATGCGGTTAACTCCTAAGAGCATACCTCTTGGTAAGTTCGATTGCTTACCATTTGTTGTAAGCTATCATACTGAGAAAAATAAGTATGAAATTGGTACCTTAATCTTACTTCTTTTTTTACTTGCTTCAATTTTTTTTTATATTAATGAAGTCTCAAATGAAAATAATTTAGAACTTTGGACACATCTATTATTGTAATTTTTTTCAATCACACTCAATATTCATTCAAAGTTTCTTTAGTGGTCCTGCCTTTGATTAGCACCTGACAACATGTTGGATAGTATTATACAAATTTATTTGGTGTTTGATGTGCACTCAAAAATGATATGATAAAATAAATATAGAAATGAAAAAATTGTCTGAATGTAAAAGAGTTATGTATAGGCTTACACTTGAAATTATGATTTATTTCCTCTTTGTATTTCAGTGTTGTTACTATCTCTTATTTTATGTTCCATTTTGTAATAATTATCTCAATAATGTGGAATATTTTTTTCCCCACCTATGCAGATAAATGGTCAAACAGAAAATACAATTCCAAGAGCAATAATAATTGGCAGAAAATTAAATATGAGACAAACACAATTTTTAACGTGGAAAACTTCCCTCAAATTGAGAGAATAAAAACCACGGAACCTAGTCCAGTAAAATCTTTCACTATAACAATTAATGGGTACACCAAGAGTCTTCCTAATAACAATAGGGAATATCAATCAACAATAACAACCCTAACCTTATAACAACCTTCCACTAAAGTGAGTATGCCAAAGTAACTCTTAGAGAAGATAAAACTACTCAAATTATATATTAAAGTAACAAACTCAATGCTAGGAATAACATACTAAATTTTTAGATCAAACGGAATAAGTTTGCTACACACCTGTTACCACCACTAGAACCAAACCCTTATTTTTTTTCTCTGGCAACCGTTCTTCTTCCGTTGTATGTTTTTCTGTGTGTCTGTTCTTAGGGATTTCTAAATCCCTTTTATTACCTTCAAGTGGACCAAGACCACTAAAACCTTTTTTTTTCCTTTTTCTTTTTATTTCAATAATAATAATAATAATACTATTAATAAAATTGGTGGGTTCCACTTGGGGAGTGAGCCCACCCAACAAATCTTCCCTTCACGACTCAAGTGGGAAGGTACTGCTCAACCATGCCAGTTTTCTTTCTGCAACATATCATCTTCGACACAGGCAAGGTCTTTGTCATCATATCTGAACCATTCTCATCAGTATGAATCTTCTCAATTAAAAATGACTTCATTTCCAGTGCATCTCGTATCCAATGATATCGCACTTCAATATGCTTTGACTTTGCATGAAAAGTCGGATTCTTGCTGAGATGGATCGCACTTTGACTGTCATAAAATAACACAAACTTGTCTTGCTTGAGGCCTAACTCGTGTAGGAATTTCTTCATCCACAAGATTTCTTCGGAAGCTTCAGTTTCTGCAATGTACTCAGCTTCAATAGTAGATAAAGCAACACACTTTTGTAGTCTTGATTGCCAAGACACAGTTCTCCCTGCAAAAGTCATCATATAACCAGAAGTAGATTTTCTAGAATCAAGATCACCTGCCATATCAGCATCTGTGTAGCCATCCAACACAAGTTCACCACCTCCATAGCATAAACACACTTTGGAAGTGCCTGTGAGGTATATGAGAATCCACTTCACTGCTTGCCAATGATATTTACTAGGATTAGAGAGAAATCGACTAACAACTCCAACTGCATGAGCAATATATGGCCTTGTGCATACCATGGCATACATCAAACTACCAACTGCGGATGCATAAGGAACCTTCTTCATATCTTCTTTGTCTTTCTCACTTGTAGGACATTTATCATAAATCAATTTAAAATGAGTAGCAAGTGGAGTACTGACAGGTTTGCAATTGCTCATGTTAAACCTCTCTAACACCTTCTCAACATAATTATGTTGAGACAACCATAATTTATTATTCTTCCTATCACGAGTAATTCTCATGCCCAGAATTTGCTTTGCAGGACCCAAGTCTTTCATTGCCAAGGACTTGTTCAAATCTATCTTTAAAGACTGAATCTTCTTAGTATCATGACCAACAATCAACATGTCATCAACATATAATAAGAGAATAATATAATCACCATCAAAGAATTTCTTGATAAACACACAATGGTCAGAAGTTGTTTTACCATACCCATGTTTCTCCATGAAAGAATCAAATTTCTTGTACCATTGTCGAGGTGCTTGCTTGAGCCCATACAAGCTTTTCTTCAATTTACACACAAGTTGCTTTTTACCTTTGACTTCGAAACCCTCTGGTTGCTCCATATAGATCTCTTCCACCAAATCACCATGAAGGAATGCAGTTTTCACATCAAGTTGTTCAACTTCTAGGTTCAAACTAGCTGCTAACCCAAGCACAACTCGGATAGAGGACTTCTTCACCACAGGTGAAAAAATTTCATCAAAGTCAATACCTTTTCTCTGATCTTTCTCACCCCGAGGTGCCACCTATCACGGGTCAACACGATTTACTAAAAGAAAAAGCGTAAGTCGTAAATGTACCGCCTATCACAGGCCAAAGTACTATTTACCGAGGTGCCACCTATCACGTGTCAGCACAACTTACCAAAACGTAAATCGTAAACGTACCACCTATCACGGGTCAGTACTGTTTACCGAGGTGCCACCTATCACAGGTCAGCACAATTTACCAAAATGAAATGCATGAGCATACACTGACTTCATCCACAACAATCATTAAGTAAATGCAGATATTAAAAGATTCCCCATTTTTAATATTCATTTAACTTAAACGATTTTCACAACAACACTAAGTAAACAAGTCTTTAAGAGATTTCCCATTCTTAATACTCATTTAACTTAAACGATTTTCACAACAAACATTAAGCAAACAGAATTATTAAGAGATTCCCCATTCTTAATACTCTTTTAACTTAAACGATTTTCCCAAACAAACATTAAGTAAACAGAAATATTAAGAGATTCCCCATTCTTAATACTCTTTTAACTTAGGCAAAGTCCAGATTTCCACAATAGTTGTAAAGGGTCACCAACCGAAATTAACAATTAACACATAACATTTAAGTTTTTAAATGCACAAATAACTTTTCCACTTAGCATGCACCTTAAAAGGGTTTTTCCATATGCTAAAAGTTCATACAATGCTTACAAATGAAAATGGATTTTGCAAATCGATTATCTAACTCAAAATAAGAATTTCTACTGAGCCAATCAATTTCCAAATCGATTTTGTCAGTTTTGTTGAGTTCCTGGATGGCCAAATCGATTCCTAAATCGATTTTGTCAGTTTTTGCTGAGTTCCTGGATGGCCAAATCGATTTCCAAATCGATTTCTTAAATGGTTTTGAAAAACAGCTTTACAAAATCGATTGGCAAATCGATTTTGTCAAATTAGAGAAGTCCCTGTAACTCATCAAATTGATAAGGAAATCGATTTCCCGGCATATTCTTCTAAAAATACATAAACTAACTCAATCACATTCATACACAACTCCAAATCTTAACACTTAGCAATTCCCACACATTTACCACGATATTATGAGCTTCGAAATCGTTTTTCAATCAAACATGCTATCACACAATTCCAAAACATAACTCTTAGTAAAATAAACACAATCACAATGACATCTCAAGTTCAAACACTCAATCATAAACTTGAATAGAACACACTTACACCCAGTTTGTTCCAAAACATAGCACTTAGTAATATCATCACAATCATAAATTTGAATCAGACACACTTACACATAATTTCAAAACATAACACTTAGCAAAATCAACAGAATCATAAATTTGAATCAAACACGACTCGTGTGCCAAGCATCTTAATGCAATGTGTATATGCTAAAATGCATGGACTCGGAATTCCAAACCAAAACCCTCCTCGAAGGGCCGTAAATCATAATTGTACCGCTTATCGCAAGCCAAAGTACCAATTACCGAGGTGCCACCTATCACGGGTCAGCATGATTTACTAAAAAAACATAAATCGTAAACATACCACCTATCACGGGTCAGTATTGTTTACCGAGGTGTCACCTATCACGAGCCAACACGATTTACTAAAAGAAAAAGCGTAAGTCGTAAATGTACCGCCTATCACAGGCCAAAGTACTATTTACCGAGGTGCCACCTACCACGGGTCAGCACAACTTACCAAAACGTAAATCGTAAACGTACCACCAGTCACGGGTCAGTACTGTTTACGGAGGTGCCACCTATCACGGGTCAGCACAATTAACCAAAATGAAATGCATGAGCATACACTGACTCATTCCACAACAATCGTTAAGTAAATGCAGATATTAAAAGATTCCCCATTTTTAATATTCATTTAACTTAAACGATTTTCACAACAACATTAAGTAAACAAGTCATTAAGAGATTCCCCATTATTAATACTCATTTAACTTTAATGATTTTCACAACAAACATTAATCAAACAGAATTATTAAGAGATTCCCCATTCTTAATACTCTTTTAACTTAAACGATTTTCCAAAACAAACATTAAGTAAACAGAAATATTAAGAGATTCCCCATTCTTAATACTCTTTTAACTTAAATGAATTTCCAAAACAAACATTAAGTAAGCAGAAATATTAAGAGATTCCCCATTCTTAATACTCTTTTAACTTAAACTATTTTCCAAAACAAACATTAAGTAAACAAGACATTAAGAGATTCCCCATTCTTAATACTCTTTTAAATTAAAAAATTTTCCAAAACAAACATTAAGTAAACAGAAATATTAAGAGATTCCCCATTCTTAATACTCATTTAACTTAATGGTTTTCAAATTCCACACAAAACAAACTCAAACATATTATCAAATCCAATCCACAACTCACACCAAAACACATCAATTTATTTCTCCACAAAATCCAACATACACATATCAAATTTCATTAGTATTAATTAAGAACACGTCAAATACGACGAACATAAATCAACACAACCCACCACTCAAACACAACAAGTTTCATTTACTCAAAATCAAACATAAATGAGTTTAAATTCATTTTCCACGAAACATTACTTTAACCCTAACAAAATTCTTTTCCACACAACCACAGATAAGTCCCTAAATGCAAACTAAAAGTTTGGCAGGAGCCCTTACCTTCACGTTAGCTGTAACGTGCGATTACAGTACCGCGAGTAAATCCAGTAAAATCTCTGCCCGCAACGTCGCTTCCAAAGTTGGTTCCCTAGCACCGTAGCATGGTAGTGAGCAACTATCCCTTCTATCTCTTCGCGAAACGAAGCTTAGATCTAGGTGAAACGGGGAGGTTTGTGTTTGACGGTTTTTGAAATCTCTAAATCCGTTTTCAAATCCGAGAAGGAGGAAGGAGTTGGGAACTTGATCTTTCTCACCCACTAGCCTTGGGTTTGGATTTTCGAACTCAAAGGAAGCAAGAAAAATGAAAATGGAGAAAGGAGGAAGCAGGGGTTCACGCGAGGCAGAGGAAGAAGATGGATTTTGCTTTCTTTCTTTCTTTCCCTTTTCCTTTCTTTCTTTTTCCTTCCTTTCTATTTCTTTTCTTTCTATTTCCTTCCTTTCCTTTTCTTTATATATATATATATATATATATATATATATGTGTTAATTATAATCAACAAATATTTCAAAATCTTTAGATATTTATTAAAATTATCATTTCACCCATCACTTCCCAAACCACTTTTTTGTTAAAAATATCTAATCTCGTCGCAGCTTAATTGACAGATGCAATTATTAGCAGCCCAAGATATTTTTAACGAAACTCTCTAGAATTTAATTCTTCGTAAAAGATTCACTGCACTTAATTCAATTTATTGATCGACGATTAATTTTAATCGAGCATCAATATAACTTTTTGGTCCTTTAAACTCCCAAAATATTAATAACTTTAGCTAAAAATCCTCCGAGTTCAATACCAAAATACACTAAAATACATAAAATATGCTTAAAAATTATGGGTCTTACTTCTACCATTAGGCAACTTTACTAAATCAAATATGTGATTCTCATGCAAGGAATTCATCTCTTCTTGCATAGCCTTCAACCACTTTTCTTTATCAGTATTTGTAATAGCTTCTTGATAGTACTCTAGCTCTCCACTATCAGTGATAATCACATACTCATGTGGAGGATACCTTTGAGAAGGTTGACGTTCTCTAGTAGATCTTCTAAAATCAAACTCGACTGGTGGCTCAATTGGAACCTGCTCATCACGGTGAGGCACATGATCATCAGTTATATTCTCATCATCTACCTGTATATCTCCCCCATCAAAAACAGTTTATGTAGGGGGCTTAGGTGCAACATCAATGTAACTTCTGGGATTTGGTTTCTGTTTTTCTGCTTTATCAAAATCTTCAACAGTTTGATCTTCAAGAAATATCACATCTCGGCTTCTAATAATTTTCTTGTCAACCGGATCCCACTATCTATAACCAAATTCTACATCACCATAACCGATGAATATAACTGTTTGGATTCACTATCAAGCTTAGACCTCTCATCTCTTGGAACGTGAACAAAACATCTACAACCAAAAACTCTCAAATGACGGTAAGAGACATGTTTCCCTGTCCACACTTTATTTGGAACATCACCATCAAGTGGAATAGAAGGAGAAAGATTGATCAAATCCACTGCAGTTTTCATTGCTTCACCCCAAAAGGATTTCGATAATTTTGCATGAGACAGCATACATCTAATTATGTCATTAATCGTACGATTCATTCTCTCTGCAACACCATTATGTTGAGGTGTCTTTGGAACTGTTTTCTCAAACCTGATTCCATGTTCTCTACAATACTCTTCAAAAGGACCTCTGTATTCACCACCATTATCTGATCGAACACATTTCAATTTTCTTCCTTTTTCTCTTTCAACACTTGCATGAAAATGCTTGAAGACTCCAAATACATGGTCTTTAGATTTCAAAGGAAATGCCCACACTTTTCTAGAGTGGTCGTCAATAAAAGTAACAAAATATGATGCACCACCAAGAGATTTACTATCCATCATACAAACATCAATATGAACTAAATCAAGAATATTTTGCCTCCTATGAGGAATAGTGTTATGAAAAGATACTCTATGTTGTTTTCTAGCAAAACAATGAGTGCAAGTTTTTAGAGACGTACCTTTCACAGGAAGAAAATTTTTCTTCGCAAGTATGTTGAGTCCTTTCTCACTTAAGTGACCAAGGCGCATATGCCATAAATCAGAAGATGCATCTTCAATTGTATTCACTTCTTCCTTGCATAGCTTCGTAGGCATCCTATAGAGAGAAGTGGAACTTTGCTCCTTTGCAACCACCAGGGACCCTTTGGTGATTTTACATATACCACCACCACCAAAGTAAGTGTGATAACCATCAATATCCAATGCTTTCACCAAAATCAAATTGAGACGAATATGAGGAACATGTCTAACATTCTTCAATTGAAGCTTGCAGCCAATCCCAGTTTCAACCCAAACATCTCCCATACCGATAATTTTACATACTCCTTCATCTCCCATTTTTACCATGCCAAAATCACCAGCACTGTAAGATGAGAAGAAATCACGCCTAGGAGTAACATGATATGAGGCACGGGAATCAATAATCCAAGTTGAATCCTGACATGCAAGGTTTATGGAATTATCATCACAAACAATGTAGACATTATTAACAGATGCAACTGCTGTTGTATCTTTATCATTTTTCTTCTCTTTGTCTTCATCTCTTTCCCTTGATTGATCTCTCTTAAGGAACCTGCAATTTCTTTTTATGTGACCCGCTTTGCCACAATGATAGCATATCACTTCTTTTCTAGTCCATGACTTGCTACGACTTTCAAAGTTGTCGCGTCTATGGAAGTTTCTAGATTGACTTCTTCCCCGTGACTCTGTAACTAGTGCTTCTGACTTTGAGAAAGAACCAGCCAAACCACGTTCCTTTCTTCGAGCTTCTTCATTCAACATGCTCTCTTTAACTGTTGACATTTTCAACTTTCCACTTGGAGCTGAATTGGTCAACGTCACAACAAGGATTTCCCAATTATCAGGCAAGGAACTCAACAATAACAGCGTCTGCAACTCATCATCTAATTTAATTTATGCGGTTGTCAACTGATTCACTGTATTCTGAAAAATACTCATATGCTCTGCCATTGAATCCCCATCTTTATATTTCATATTCACCAGCTTCCAAATTAAGAATGCTTTATTTTGCACATTCTTTCGTTCATACAACTCTTTTAATTTTTCCCCCACCTGTGCAGATAAATGGCCAAACAGAAAATACAATTCCAAGAGCAATAATAATTGGCAGAAAATTAAATATGAGACAAACACAATTTTTAACGTGGAAAACTTTCCTCAAATTGAGAGAATAAAAACCACAGGACCTAGTCCAGTAAAATCTTCCACTATAACAATTAATGGGTACACCAAGAGTCTTCCTAATAACAATAGGGAATATCAATCAACAATAACAACCCTATAACAACCTTATAACAACCTTCCACTAAAGTGAGTATGCCAAAGTAACTCACAGAGAAGATAAAACTACTCAAATTATATATTAAAGTAACAAACTCAGTGGTAGGAATAACATACTAAATTTGTAGATCAAACGGAACAAGTTTGCTACACACATGTTACCACCACTAGAACCAAACTCTTATTTTTCTTCTCTGGCAACCGTTCTTCTTCCGTTGTTTGTTTTTCTGTGTGCCTGTTCTTAGGAATTTCTAAATCCCTTTTATTACCTTCAAGTGGACCAAGGCCACTAAAACCTTTTTTTTTCTTTTTCTTTTTATTTCAATAATAATAATAATAATAATACTATTAATAAAATTGGTGGGTTCCACTTGGGGAGTGAGCCCACCCAACAAATTGGTACCTTAATCTTACTTCTTTTTTTACTTGGTTTAATTTTTTTTTTATATTAATGAAGTCTCAAATGAAAATAATTTAGAACTTTGGACACATCTATTATTGTAATTTTTTTCAATCACACTCAATATTCATTCAAAGTTTATTTAGTGGTCCTGCCTTGTTGGGGTTGATTGCAAGTCCCACATCCATTAGTGTGGGAGAATAAGGAGAAGGCCAAGGTTATATATTGGGTTTTGGTCATTTGTTTTCAAATGCACCAGCACCAGTCAGCATGTAGCACTTTAAGCTTGTATCTGACTTAGTTTAAATATTTGCTTTGTAAGAGTGTGGTTGTACTGGGGTATTGGGTGTGGGTGAGAGAAGTCTATGTGTTGTAACAATTTTCACATAGTGTTAATTCTCTGAGAGAAGTCTATGTGTTGTAACAATTTTCACATAGTGTTAATTCTCTGGTTGCCAGGTTAGGCAGCGGCCGTGGTTTTTTCTCCGGTTTTGGAGTTTCCACGTTATATTCTTGTGTTGTAATTGTGTCTTGATTCTTTTGAACTTATGCTATTTTTTCCAACATGCCTTTGATTAGCACCTGACAACATGTTGGATAGTATTATACAAATTTATTTGGTGTTTGATGTGCACTCAATAATGATATGATAAAATAAATATAGAAATGAAAAAATTGTCTCAATGTAAAAGAGTTATGTATAGGGTTACACTTGAAATTAGGATTTAGATGCAACATCAAAGTCTTTTCCTACTAGGTGGAGTTGAATATGTAGATAAAAGATAAATTTTAAAAACGTTTCAATTTGGACATAATTATTTTCTCTTTGTATTTCAGTGTTGTTACTATCTCTTATTTTATGTTCCATTTTGCATTTTGGACCTTTATTCTTTACCGTATCTGTACCTACAATTTATATTAAAGAAAAATCTATTTAAATATTTATTTGTACTAATTTTTCATTTTTCTTTTAACATTCTTGAATTATGGTAAATAATATTTAACTTTAGATTATGTTTAACTAGTGTTTTTATTCATTCGCCGCGTCTCTGGTAAATGAAGTGTGCTTGAAATTGAGATTGAATGTGTTCCTCTTACTCAATAATAGCTTTGCAAAATATACATTTTTGGAGTATTTGTCAGTGTAGATTTTTTTTGTCTCAACTTTTTCTATTAATTATGTGAGAATGTGACAATCCTTATAAGTAGATGAAAAAAGAAATATGAATTATCATTAAATGTTTTTTGGAAGAGTACTTATCGATAAATTTCATAATTTTTTCCCAAGTTTATGCTCTAAAAGTGACTGATCTTGAACTGAAATATTGAGTTACTGAAATTTTAAAATTTTAATAGATAAATAAAAAAGTGTAATATTGTATTGTATATAAAAAATTTAAGTCGTAAATTTACAAATATATATTGGAGAGACGTAGTAGATCAAATTTTATTTTACATTTTTAATAATTAAAAATTATTTAAAATTTAGGTTGGAAATTTTATTTTATTTTATAAGAATAATAGTTGTTTTAGTAATATTTTATAAATTATTCCCTCGGATTTTTTTTATAATAGATATTTGGATTATAATTATGTCTACAAAAATTATTTGGTTCAAAGTTGTCTTCAAGATTTTGGAGACTCTATTATAATCTTAAACATTGAACCCAATAAAAAAAATACAATTTTAATAATAATAAAAATTGGTAAAATAAATTTTAGTTCATATACACGTATTAATCTACATTATACAATAAAGATCTACACATATCAATTATATGATACAACTACATGATGCATGTCATTTAGCTTAATTCGTGTAACAAGAAAAGATCAAAATATGCACAACTAGATATCACTTTCACAAATATACATCTCAACAACAACAATAACTGAACAACCACAATTCAACTCATAAAAACAATTCTACTCATAAAATATACTGATTATAGATCCTAAAATTACAATAAGATACCATAATATCTATATTAATTGACATATTTATTAACATATATATGTCATGTCATCTCATCATCTTATAAACTTATATAATTTGCTTTTTACAATTTTGTCACAATTAATAACTATTATTTTTTAATTTTTTTACATAAATATATATTTTTTTAATAAAATTTAATTACTTTGATACATTCAATCAAATTCATATGTAAAAGTTTCTTCTAAATTATATGTGAGATCACATATCTATATTTGACTTTGAAAACACCATTATATATTCATTATATATTCATCTCCACAAATAAAGAAGATAAAAAGAAATATCAAATAAAACTAGAATAATAATTTTAGAATTTAAATACAGAAAATACAAATATAAAATTATATATTTGTACATGATTAAAGTCCGACCTTAATTTGTTCTACAAAATATATCACATAAATTAATATTTATTGACAATTATAACTCAAATATCTTTTATAAATAAAGTAAAATTACTAGTATTTTTTTTTAAATGATTGAAAACTTTGAAATGAAAAATAAAATATATTGTATAAATAAAATAAAAGTAATAATGTTAAAAAATTTGGGGTGGCCGTGGTCACCCTATATCTTAACGAAGTTCCATTGCTTAATTTACTCTAGTTGATATATTTTAGAGCAAAAATTCAAATTTTAAAAAAAAAATACCAAAAACATAAATAATAAACACAAGATTGGTTAAGAAGTTGAATCAATTATAACTATGTCTCCGACTATATAATATCTATAATTTCTTTCAATTAAGTGCAAGATTTAAATGTGGTTCATCCTTATTGTAAGAAAACATAAAAACTCACAAAGACCAATGAGGTTGCTTACAGTTATAAAATTGTAATGTTCTTCGAATTGTACCCATAACAATAAATGTATTTATATTTGCTATGTGACTTACTAGTAAACATACACATCACATTAAATATGGGTATAAAAAGCGTTATAACAATTAACATACTTTGAAATATTTTTTTTTCTTTTTCTTTAAATAAGAAAAAAAATACATTAATTTTTTTTCTTATTATAGAGATCAGAGTGCATACTACAATTATTTCTTGAACCTTAGTGTTAAACTCATATTTTTATTTCTAACACCATCAAATAAAGAATGACAAATATGACTTTATTTGAATGAGTTACAAATTTGATGAAGTTTATTTTATATTAAAGAATATAACTAAATTTATTGGTTTTGTTTGAAAATCTTGATGAATTTTTGAAATTTTGTAAAAAAAAAGGATAATATTGTTAACATTTTAAAACATAAAGGATCAAATTGACACTTCAAATTAAAATAAAGGACCAAATCGGGAAAAAAAAAAGATAAAGGACTAAAACATTAACTGAAATTAAGTTAAAGGACTATAGGTGGTATTTAGCCTATAATAAATTAAGATTTTCATTCTTTAAATAGTAATTTGTACTTTATATTTATATATAAATTTATACGTAAAATACACTTGAAATCTTTAAATATGTGAATTAGTCCGCTAGTGTGAGTCACTTGAGAGATACTAGCCTATAAGCAAGGTAGGTCGGAGGTTATGACAACAAGAGATGTCTCAATCATTGTTCTCTTCCTAATTCTCATTTACTGAATAATATTTCTTCCATTTGAGGGAATATAAGGAACTCACCATATGTGTGAGCCTTCTTTGTTGAAGGCATTCCTTAATATACTTACAATATTATTTAAAATAATTTGCAACGGTAAACTTATTCTTATAACTTTATATATATATATATATATATACAAAAAAGTCAAAAGGATAACATAAACCATAAGAATCTATTAATACAATACACATTACAACACACAAATAATAGTAGAATCAACATATAACTATAATCATCCATTTTATTCATATATTTTACATCATGTTCAATTAAGAAAGCCATATCAAAATTTATGATCATCCATGAAATCTTTATAAGTAATTTCTAATGTATCTAAGTTCCTAAATAAAATAAAATACGTTAGGTAACTGGAACCAAACTATTAACTAAAATAGTAAAAAAAAAAACACTCAAAATGATGGAACCCATTGAGAGATTTACTTAGCCAATTTATATTTGCTTAACAAATTTGATAGGATGTAGAATCCTGGTTTACGAGTGTTAACATTATTCCTCCCCATTCTAACCCTCAAAACCCCCTTCAATGATCAATTAAGGTAAGGATGAGGTAAATGCAACCAACGTTACAATATCAAGCTAAGAATAACCAACAAAGCAACCACACAATTTACATCTTAAAAACTCACCTCAACATGCATTTCATAAACAAAACATTAAGATACTGCATTTAACAACACACATCACATGCAAGGCTAAGAACTAGAATTTATTAATGTGAACAGAAATACCTACTTAATCACTTCTAAAAATCAATTTATAACAATAACACCCTAGAAAGGTTTTAGAGTTGGGGTTTTATGTTACCTCAAATTCCTTGAAGATATTGAAACACTTTAGCCACTACTCTCCATTTGAACACTAGGTTTGAACTTCATTTATTTTCTTAATCCATCTCTTTTTCTTTCTTTTTCCTCTTGTATCTCTTTCTTCATGTTTCCTCCCTCCGTGGATGAACACTACTTAAGCTTGATTATATATCTTCCATTCCCTTTTTTCATCTACTCCTCTTCTATTCTCTTTCTCTCTTCATTTTCTCTAGTCACTACAAGAAATCAATGATTTTGTGAGGGCCAAAAGCCCTCACAAAAGGAAAAAAACAGCCACAAAGGTGGCTTTTGTGAGGGTTTTTGGCAGCCACAAAGAAGCTGGTCACAAAATTTTGTGAGGGCTTTTGCAGCCACAAAGTGCCTGAAACAGATTGGCATTTGTGAGGACTTTTGCAGCCACAAAAGACAGACATTTGTGAGGGCTTTTGCAGCCACAAAAGTCTGCCTTTGTGAGGGCATAGGCCGCCACAAAGGACATGACGAAATTAACTGACAAGACATTTGTGAGGGCCTTTGGCCGCCACAAAGGAGTTGATGGAATGCTGACTGGACCTTTGTGAGGGCTTTTGGCCGCCACAAAGGTATTGCTGAAAATGCTGGGCATTTGTGAGGGCTTTTGGCCGCCACAAATGCCAACGTAATTAAAAAAATATATAATTAATTAATAGTTTAATATAATAGTTTAATATAATAGTTTATTATAATATTATATATAATAAATTAATAGTTTATTATAAAATTATATATAATAAATTAATATAATAATAATATTAAAATTTAAATTATAATTAAATTAAATTTAAAATATAATGTAATTATAAATTAAATTTAATATATATATAATAAACTAATCTTAATATAATTAAAAATTTAAAATAAAATATTTAAATTAAAAATAAAGATTAATAATTAAATTAAAGATTTATTTAAATAATAAAATATTTAAATTAATAATTATAATTATAATTAAGCATTAATTTAAATTAATGTAAATTATAAATAACTTATAATTTAAATTAATCTTAAATAAAAATTTAAATAAAATTAAAATTAAATATTAAATATTAAAATTAAATATTCAATATTAAAATTAAAATAAATATTATATATAAAAACATAATATTAATAATAATTAAAGCTAGCTATAACAATCATGATAAAATCAAATAAAACATGCATTCCAAAATTAACAATTAATGTCTTACAAACCCAAAATTAACAAATAATGTCTTACGAAGTGGAAATTAATTAAACACACAATAATGTCGTACAACCCAAAAATCACATCAATCATCATAATAATTCGTCTGATCTGCTCCACTCCCACCATCATTATTTCCTGCATTCATACCCGACGAAAGAAGCCCCTCAAAAGTATTATGCATCTGTGTTGGAGGAGACATCATGCTTTGAAATTGAATTTCATCTTCAATGGCACACAACAAGAATAATAGGATTTTGTGAGGGCCAAAAGCCCTCACAAAGGGGGAAAAACAGCCACAAAGGTGGCTTTTGTGAGGGCTTTTGGCAGCCACAAATAAGCTGGTCACAAAATTTTGTGAGGGCTTTTGCAGCAACAAAGTGCTGAAACAGGTTGGATTTTGTGAGGGCTTTTGCAGCCACAAAAGACAGGCTGATTGGATTTTGTGAGGGCATAGGCCGCCACAAAAGACAGGCTGACTGGATTTTGTGAGGGCTTTTGGCCGCCACAAAATCATGCTAACTGGATTTTGTGAGGGCTTTCGGCCGCCACAAAATCTTGCTGACTGGACCTTTGTGAGGGCTTTTGGCCGCCACAAAATCTTGCTGACTGGACCTTTGTGAGGGCTTTTGGCCACCACAAAATCTTGCTGACTGGACATTTGTGAGGGCTTTTGGCCGCCACAAATGCCAACGTAAAATATAAATTAATTTTTATTTTATTTCAGTAATTATAATTAATATATTTGTATTGAATATAATTAATATAATTAATATTATATATAATAAATTAATATAATTATAATTATAATTAATATAATTAATATATTTATAAATTAATATTAAAATTTAAATTATAATTAAATTAAATTTGAAAGACTAATAATTAAATTAATGCCTAATTAATTAATTGTCTTCGTCTTGGTCATCTTCATCATCAGTATATTCATTTGATGAGTGATTTAAGTCAATATTGGCTTCTTCGTTCTCTAATTCATCTATTTCTTGTTCATCAACTTCTTCTCCAATGTGTGACTCATGACAAAGTTGACTAATAGTCTCATCTCCAATCACATGATCCAAATTTGACATTTCATCCATTTGAAATGCAACTTCTTCATTTTGATCTGCTTCAACTTCTTCTATTCCACTCGTTGGTCTTGTTTTGATTGCAGCACACCAACCTTGCTTGCTTCTGACAGTTGATGGATAAGGAACATAATACACTTGTCTTACATTATGGGCCATGGCAAATGGATCAAACCGTGGATATCTTTTGCTCATTCGAATGTCTACAGTATTGGATATGAAATTGATTTTAGTTCCTCTGCTAGATGGATCAAACCACTTACAGTAAAACAACACCACTTTTTTCGCATAATCTAGGAACGTGTAGTCAATTTCATAAATATGCTCAATTATGCCATAGAAATCTTCTACTACACCACTATCAGAGACACTCTTCATACAAACTCCACTGTTAATTGTTTCTTTTCCTTCAGTCCAAGATTCAGTGTGAAATTTGTATCCATTGATGTAATAGGTGTGCCATTCTTTGAAACTTCTACTCGGGCCCATAGATAAGTGCCTTAAGTGGATGTTGATAGGAGTTGGTTCTTCCAGATGCACTTGTTGTTGAAACCATGATGGGAAATTTGAATGTATATCATCAGATGATTGTCCCGTATTTAAAAATGCCCTGATCGATGACCATATATATATATGGTGAATATCAATTTAATCATATAATAAAATATAATTATTTAATAAGATCGGAGAGGAATTTCAAACGTACTCAATGTATGGTTTAACTTCAGTGCAGTTAATCAAAATGTGAACATGTGCCGCATTAAATACTTTGTCGCTTGGCCAGAAAATCGGAAAATCCCTACCAGCATGATGACCAGACAAGCAAAAAACTGATAAAGCATGTGGATGACGTATAGCGCTATCAGTAGCGTTTCTTCCGTTAACTGGTGACAATGTTTCATTGTTGAAATAATGAGAACAAAAGTGTGTTGTTTCACGGTGTAGGTAAGATGAACAAATTGATCCCTCAACTCTAGCTTTGTTTTTCACCGACCGCTTTGAATAACCCATGAACCTATAATATTACAGAGAGATGTATATAAGTTGAAGTATATTGAAATTAATTAAAGAGATGTGTATATATATATCACCTTTCAACTGGATACATCCATCTATACTGAACTGGTCCACCAAGCCTAGCTTCACTTGCAAGATGCACTGAGAGATGCTCCATCGAATCAAAAAACCCAGGAGGAAATACTTTCTCCAACTTACATAGAATTATCGGAATGTCATTTTCCATCTTAATCAGATCTTTATCAATGAGGGTTGAAGAACACAAATTCTTGAAATATTGACTCACTTCAATAAGTGGGTTCAATACATGTTTCAGTAAAGCACTAAAGGCAATAGGAAGTAAACACTCTAAGAATATATGACAATCATGACTTTTCATCCCATGCATCCTCCCATTTTCCACATCCGCACATCTTGCCAAATTCGAACAATAACCGTCAGGCGTCTTCAGCTCTTTGATCCAACGATAAACAGATTTGGCTTCATCATTAGATAAAGTTTAATTCGCACGAGGTTTTAGGGTCTTGCCGTTTTGTTCGACCAACAACAAGTCTGGTCGTCTGCAATATATACCTATGTCTTTTCTAGCTTTGTCATTATCTTTTGTTTTCCCTTTCACATTCATCACAGTATTAAAGATGTTGTCAAAGAAATTTTTCTCAATATGCATAACATCGAGATTATGTCTCAAAATATTATCTTTCCAATACGGTAGATCCCAAAAAATACATCTTTTTGTCCAATTGTGCCATTGTCCGTAACCTTGTGGTTTACAAGCCACACCATTAACAACATGTACCTTTGGCATATCTTTTACTTTATTCCAAACTTGTTCTGATGTCAATTTCATCGGGGGTCCTAGATTTTCTGCATATCCCTTCATAAATGCAGCTTTGTTCCTTCTAAATGCATGATCAGCAGGTAAAAACCTACGATGCGAGTCAAACCACGATGCCTTCCCACCAAATTTTAAGGTAAATGCTTTCGTATCTTCCATACAAATAGGACAAGCTAGTTTACCATGGGTGCCCCATCCTGACAACATCCCATAAGCGGGGAAATCATTAATGGTCCACATCAATGCATCTCTCATCTAAAATTTTCTCTCCGAGCAATATCATATGTCAAGACACCATTCCACAACCTCTTCAAATCGTCAATCAAAGGTTGTAAATAAATATCAATACCAGTTGTAGGATTAGAAGGACCTGGTATCACAGCAGCTAAGAACATATATGGTTTAGACATACACATATCAGGAGGAAGATTGTAAGGAGTAACAATAACCGGCCAACAAGAATAAGGAGTAGACGATGCTTGTATGTAAGGCGTAAATCCATCTGAGGATAATCCAAGTCTTACATTGCGTGGATCTGATGCAAAATCAGGATGAATTTGATCAAAGTGTTTCCATGCCTGACCATCAGAAGGATGTCGCAACTCGCCTGAATTTCTTCTATTCTCATAATGCCACGTCATCTTTCCTGCAGTTTGTATTGATGCAAACAGTCTTTGCAATCTTGATACAATAGGGAGGTAAAACATTGTGTTCCTTGGAATTGATTTTCCCCTACTTACCCTTGAGTTATTCCTTTGGTGATACCTTGGTTCTTGACAAAACTTGCATTCAACTAAGTTTGCATCATTCATACCAAATTCATTGTCATAATACAACATGCAGCCTTTAACACAACAATCAATCCTCTTGACATCTAATCCTAACTTTGACACTAACCGTTTCGCATCGTAATAACTTTGCAGCAAACCATCTCTCACAGGTGTTGTGTCTAGCATCATTTTAGTCATCAAATCCAAAGCTAAATCAGGAACATGAAATTGAGACTTTAGACCTAACAGTCTAATACACATTGATAACTTTGAGTTTGAAGAACCTTCAAACAATGGTTTATTTGTCTCTTTCAAAAGACCATAAAATCTCTGAGCTTCTTCATTGGGAAGTCCATCGGTATCATCATATTGATCTTCATTGAATGACAAATTAACCCCAACAGCATCCGAGATCATATCATTCATCGCCTCAAAGTGTTGATGGTTATAATAATCTATACCTAACATGTTAGTACTACTTGAAGGACCTATGTTATAATTCTCCAAATATGTACTAGTATTAGGCGCGACCGGAGACTCTTCGCCATGATTAGTCCAAATCCAGTAGTTAGGCATAAATCCGTCTGCATACAAATGCACTCTTATTTCATCTTCACTTTTAAACCGTTTACATCGACATAAACAACATGGACATCTCATTCCCCCTTCATCTTGGACAATTTTTTGCACTCTCGCAAAATTGAGAAACTCTTCGACCTTGTTAGCAATACGTTGTTTAAGACCCTTTCTTCCGGGAAAATTCCTATCGTACATCCAACTACGGTCTAAATCCTTAGTTGCTATATATATATATATATATATATATCGATATTTTATATATTAATTGCTTTATTTTTCAAAAGCATTAATATAAATTTTGACATATTTATATGTCAATTAGGGGAGCATGCATTTGCACACAATATAATATATTATTATCAATACAATAATAAAATATATATCAATACTATCAAAATATATCAATACTAACAAAAAAATAATAATTAAATAAACATTATATATATATATATATATATTAATTTGCCAACAATATAATAAATTATAAATAATATAATAACATATTAATACATATAACAAAAAATAATAATTAATATGATAAGTTTTAATAATGTTTTTTAAAAATCAATAACTTTGATATATATGTCAATTAATTAGGGGATTATATATTAATTAATTTTCAAACAATATAATAAATTATTAATCAAGACTATATCATTATACAAACCTATATAAAATTTTAAATGATGTTTTTTTAAAAATCAACACTACTAATCAAGACTTATTTAAAACAAAAAATAATAATATCATCAATTTTAATAATGTTTTTTTAAATAATAATTATATTAAAACCAATATATTTTAACCGTGTGGTTTGAAACTTTAATTTATCATATATTAATATGTAAACAACATCATTACTATTTTTTAAAAAATAAATATATAAAACTAATCTAAATATATATATTACTAATCTATATTTTAAAAATAATATATATATAAATATATATATATATATATATACTAATCTAAATTTAAAATATATAAAATACTAACTTGAATGTCGAGTAGCGTCTGACTTCAAGCTTCCACTCACGTACGATGCTTGCAAGTCTTCGAAATAATTAACAAGCACTATAAAAATAAAAATCAATAACATTAATTAGTTATATCATATTAAAAAATAAAATTATAAATTAATTACATATATAATATAAATTACATATATAATATAAATTAATTACATACATAATATAAAATTAAACTTACCAAATTTATATGATGAGTAATTTGTAGAGAGAAGGAGGAGAGAATAGTAAGATATAAGTTTTAGAGAGAAGTTGTATTGTGAAAATGAAGTAGGAAGATGGGAGATATATATAGTGTTTGCATTGGGCATTTGTGGCGGCCTTGCCCGTCACAAAAGCCAACGGTACATTGCATTTGTGGCGGCCTTGCCCGTCAGAATATCCAACGGCTACAAAGGAATTTGTGGCGGCCTTTGCCGCCAGTAATTCCAACGTCTCTTTCCAGTTGTGACGGCCTGAGCGGCCAGAAAATCCAGCTGGATTTGGGCGCACTTTGTGGCAGCCTTTGCAGCCAGTAATGCCACGTCCCCAATCCTTTGTGGCGGCATAGGCCGCCACAAATTCCCTGGTCACATCAGCAAATTTGTGACGGATCTGGCCCTCACAAAATTCATTTTTGTGGCTGTAAAAGCCCTCACAAAATCCCTAAATAATTAACTGGATTTTGTGGCTGCCTAAGCCCTCACAAAATCACAACATTGTGATTTTGGGAGGGCTTAGGCAGCCACAAAATCCAGTTAAATATTTTGCAAATTTGTGACGGATCTGGCCCTCACAAAATTCATTTTTGTGGCTGTAAAAGCCCTCACAAAATCCCTAAATAATTAACTGGATTTTGTGGCTGCCTAAGCCCTCCCAAAATCACAATGTTGTGATTTTGGGAGGGCTTAGGCAGCCACAAAATCCAGTTAAATATTTAAAAATTTGTGAGGGCTTTTTCAGCCACAAAAGATGACCAATTTTAATTTTAACCTTTGTGAGGGCTTTTTCGGTCACAAATTTGTGAGGGTTTTATTCGGCCACAAAATATTTATAAAGTTGGCCACAAAATAGGGTTTTTCTTGTAGTGGCACCACCAGTAGTCGAAGGAGGAGCCCTAGCTGGCTGAAGTTGATTTAAATCTGGTCTGATCAACCCAGTTGTTGGCATAGTCGGTCGGTATGCAGTTCGATATTGATCTGGTTGAGGTTGAGGAAATTGATGTGAAGATGATGGAGCATACTGATAATTATGAAAATATTGTTGTTGCTAAAACATTGGCTGCTGCTGTTGCTGGAAGGCAGAGTTCGAAGGATCCTGGTGTTGTTGTTGGAAACTTGGAGGCAGTTGTTGCTGCTGCGAGTATAGAGAGTAATTTTGTTGCTGCTGAAAAATTGGTTGTTGATGCAAGTATTGAGGCCGAGGCGGGAACTGCTGATGAAAGACAGGAGGAAATGAAAATTGTTGTTGTTGAAATTGTTGTTGCTGCTGAAACTGCTGCTGCTCTTGAAACCTCTATTTCCATTCCTCATTCAATTTATCAATTGCGGCTTGTATCAGCTGTTGTGTCATTTCTTCTTGCTCATTTTCCCATTGGTCCTTTAACTGGTCAAGATTATCTATCGGCGCCGGACGATGAGATCGATCCGTACTAGCATAAGAAGAAGACGTCTCAGTCTGAATATAGCCGGTTGGACCTTTCACAAAGGTTGATGATAAAGTACCGGCTCCCAGCACACGCCCTTTGTACTTGCCACCACTGATGTTCATAAAACTTGCAGTCTCATATTGTTTCCGCTGCACTAAGTAGCTCGTATAGCAGGTGGAAGAGTAGCTTGATGATCATCCCATTCTTTCATGACTTGTTCAAGTTGTTCCTATATTAAAAATCAAAAAATTAAAAATTAAAATAGTTAATAATTAATATATAATAATTTAAAGGTGTAAATATATAATAATTACCTGAATCGTTTTTGATAACGAATCAGTATACTCGTTTGTTTGAGGATTAACATGAAGATAGCGATGTATCTCAGCCTGAGTGACCTCCCTTCCAAGTTGCTTTTCCTAAAATATATATTAAAATAATGTCAAGTTTATGGTGAAATGTGATGATTAATTGAATAAATATTAATAGATATATATTATAAATAATAATTAATTACCATATAATATTTAATTTCTCCAGCAGACATGGAACCTCCCTTATGAGTACTAGTACCCCTCTCAGATGCTCTATTAATCTTTGTTTTTTCTCTCTTCTGTTTGTAAGCATCTGTGTTCCACTTACTCCACAAAGCAGTCCAAACATTTTCACCAATCCAATTAGGTCGTTTTTCCTCGCCCTTATTACGTGCATAAGACAACATAGATGAGAGACGCTTTGAAAAGCGATGGTCAAATGAAGCCATAACTGCGGCATCATGCTCTCTTTTCCAAGTACATTTAGTCTGTTGTTTGTTTAAATTTAAAAAATATTAAAAATATAATTCAATTAAGCAATCAAATGTATATATAATTAATTATAGTACTTAAATAAATTAATGTAATCACTTACTTTGAAACAATGTAGAAACTTATCAACTTCCCTAAATTGAGGTGTCTTATCCTCTTTAATCTCACCCCAAGACAACCATGGCTTTTTGTATTTCTCTTGTATGACTTCAGCAATTGCCTTTGCAGATGGTTTAAAAGGAAGATATCTTCAAAATTTACATGCAAATTAAATATAAAAATTAATTAATAAAATAATGTAACATGATATGCAATAATAAAATATTTAACAATCATATAGTTTACATACCCATCTCCTTCTGGAATTATGACAATGCGGTTGTAGCAATCAACACATCCGGGTTCCATGATTTCGTCTAACGTATAAGGCTCTACTGGGACCTCTGGATATAAAGGAACAGCTCCACCACTAGTACCAACGGTCGGCATCGGCATGAGAGATGGGTCATTAACAACACGTGGTCTAGCAACTTTTTTCTTACCACGTGATGTTTTGGATATTCCTTGTATTGCCGCCGTTCCTGGTCCTCTTGATCCATCTGAACCTCCTGATCCTCCTACTCCCACTTAAGTCATGTCTATATATATATATATATATATATATATATATATATATATATATATATATATATATATATATATATATAAATATATATTCTCTCTCTCTCTCTCTATATATATATATATCATCCATATCCATACATATATATAATATAATATATGTGTGTATGTACAATTAACATAAGATTAATTATATGTAAATAATAAAGAAATAAAGAAATATACATATATAAATAATGATATATCCATATATATATATATATAATAATGAAATATACATAAATATATTTTAACACTCACATAAATAAAGAAATATATAATATTATACATATCGATATCCATACAAATATATATATAATGCCTAATTAATTAATTGTCTTCTTCTTGGTCATCTTCATCATCAGTATATTCATTTGATGAGAGAGTTAAGTCAATATTGGCTTCATCGTTCTCTAATTCATCTATTTCTTGTTCATCAACTTCTTCTCCAATGTGTGACTCATGACAAAGTTGACTAATAGTCTCATCTCCAATCACATGATCCAAATTTGACATTTCATCCATTTGAAATGCAACTTCTTCATTTTGACCTGCTTCAACTTCTTCTATTCTACTCGTTGGTCTTGTTTTGATTGCAGCACACCAACCTTGCTTGCTTCTGACAGTTGATGGATAAGGAACATAATACACTTGTCTTACATTATGGGCCAGGGCAAATGGATCAAACCGTGGATATCTTTTGCTCATTCGAATCTCTACAGTATTGGATATCAAATTGATTTTAGTTCCTCTGCTAGAAGGATCAAACCACTTACAGTAAAACAACACCACTTTTTTCGCATAATCTTGGTTCTTGACAAAACTTGCATTCAACTAAGTTTGCATCATTCATACCAAATTCATTGTCATAATACAACATGCAGCCTTTAACACAACAATCAATCCTCTTGACACCTAATCCTAAGCTTGACACTAACCCTTTCGCATCGTAATAACTTTGCGGCAAACCATCTCTAACAGGTGTTGCATCTAGCATCATTTTAGTCATCAAACCCAAAGCTAAATCAAGAACATGAAAATGAGACTTTAGACCTAACAGTCTAATACACATTGATAACTTTGAGTTTGAAGAACCTTCAAACAATGGTTTATTTGTCTCTTTCAAAAGACCATAAAATCTCTGAGCTTTTTCATTGGGAAGTCCATTGGTATCATCATATTGATCTTTATTGAATGACAAATTAACCCCAACAGCATCCAAGATCATATTATTCATCGCCTCAAAGTGTTGATAGTTATAATAATCTATACCTAACATGTTAGTACTACTTGAAGGACCTATGTTATAATTCTCCACAGATGTACTAGTATTAGGCGCGACCGGAGACTCTTCTCCATGATTAGTCCAAATCCAGTAGTTAGGCATAAATCCGTCTGCATACAAATGCACTCTTATTTCATCTTCACTTTTAAACCGTCTACATCGACATAAACAACATGGACATCTCATTCCCCCTTCATCTTGGACAATTTTTTGCACTCTCGCAAAATTGAGAAACTCTTCGACCTTGTTAGCAAAACGTTGTTTAAGACCCTTTCTTCCGGGAAAATTCCTATCGTACATCCAACTACAGTCTAAATCCATAGTTGCTTTATATATATATCGATATTTTATATATTAATTGCTTTATTTTTCAAAAGCATTAATATAAATTTTGACATATTTATATGTCAATTAGGGGAGCATGCATTTGCACACAATATAATATATTATTATCAATACAATAATAAAATATATATCGAATACAATAATAAAATATAAATCAATACTATAAAAAAATATCAATACTAACAAAAAAATAATAATTAAATAAACATTATATATATATATTAATTTGCCAACAATATAATAAATTATAAATAATATAATAACATATTAATACTTATAACAAAAAATAATAATTAATATGATAAATTTTAATAATGTTTTTTTTAAAATCAATAACTTTGATATATATGTCAATTAATTAGGGGATTATATATTAATTAATTTTCAAACAATATAATAAATTATTAATCAAGACTATATCATTATACAAACCTATATAAAATTTTAAATGATGTTTTTTTAAAAATCAACACTAATTATCAAGACTTATTTAAAACAAAAAATAATAATATCATCAATTTTAATAATGTTTTTTTAAATAATAATTATATTAAAACCAATATATTTTAACCATGGTTTGAAACTTTAATTTATCATATATTAATATGTAAACAACATCATTACTATTTTTTTAAAAATAAATTTATAAAACTAATCTAAATATATATATTACTAATCTATATTTTAAAAATAATATATATATAAATATATATATATATATATATATATACTAATCTAAATTTAAAATATATAAAATACTAACTTGAATGCCGAGTAGGGTCTGACTTCAAGCTTTCACTCACGTACAATGCTTGCAAGTCTTCGAAATAATTAACAAGCACTATAAAAATAAAATTCAATAACATTAATTAGTTATATCATATTAAAAAATAAAATTATAAAATTACATACATAATATAATTTAAACTTACCAAATTTATATGAAGAGTAATTTTGTGTAGAGAGAAGGAGGATAGAATAGTAAGAAATAAGTTTTAGAGAGAAGTTGGATTGTGAAAATAAATTAGGAAGATGAGAGATATATATAGAATTCGCATTGGGCATTTGTGGCGGCCAAAGCAGCCACATTGCCAACGGCTACAAGGAGTTTGTGGCGGCCTTTGCCGCCAGTAAGGGTAACGGTCTAATCCACTTGTGACGGCCTGAACGGCCAGAAAATCCAGCTAGATTTGGGCGCCCTTTGTGGCGGCTTTTGCAGCCAGTAAAGCCACGTCCCCAATCCTTTGTGGCGGCATAGGCCGCTACAAATAGCCTGGTCTTTTCAAGCATTTGTGACGGATTTGGCCCTCACAAAATTAATCCTTTGTGGCTGTAAAAGCCCTCACAAAATCCAGAAAGATTTAACTGGATTTTGTGGCTGCCTAAGCCCTCACAAAATCACAATGTTGTGATTTTGTGAGGGCTTAGGCAGCCACAAAATCCAGTTAAATATTTAAAAATTTGTGAGGGCTTTTTCAGCCACAAAAGATTACCAATTTCAATTTTAGCCTTTGTGAGGGCTTTTTCGGTCACAAATTTGTGAGGGTTTTATTCAGCCACAAAATATTTATAAAGTTGGCCACAAATATGTGTTTTTCTTGTAGTGAGTATTTTGTGAATTTGTGTTTATAAGGTAGGAAATGCACTACAATTTTGTGAGGGCTTAGGCAACCACAAAATCCAATTAAATATTTAAGGATTTTGTGAGGGCTTTTACAGCCACAAAAAATGAATTTTATGAGGGACAAATCCGTCACAAAGAACTGATGTGACTTGGGCGTTTGTGGCGGCCTATGCTGCCACAAATGAATGGGCATGTGGCGTTTGTGGCTGCTAAGGCCGCCACAAAGGACGCCCAATCCAGCTGGCTTTTTCTGGCCGCTCAGGCCGTCACAACTGGACATATTTGTTGGAATTACTGGCGGCAAAGGCCGCCACAAAAGGAAATATGTACGTTGGCATTACTGGCGGCAAAGGCCGCCTCAAAATCCTTATAGCTGTTGGCATTGTGGCTGCTTTGGCCGCCACAAATGCTCAAGGCCAATACTATATATATTTCTCACCCTCCTACTTCATTTTTTCACATCCAACTTCTCTCTAAAACCTCATTCTCACTATTTTCTCCTCCTTCTCTCTACACAAAATTACTCTTCATTTAAATTTGGTAAGTATAAATTATATTATGTATGTAATTTTATAATTTTATTTTTTAATTTGATATAACTAATTAATTTTATTGATTTTTATTTTTCTGCTGCTTGTTAATTATTTCGAAGACTTGCAAGCATTGTACGTGAGTGAAAGCTTGAAGTCAGACGCTGCTCGACATCAAGTTAGTATTTTATATATTTTAAATTTAGATTAGTAATATATATATATTTAGATTAGTTTTATAAATTTATTTTTAAAAAAATAGGAATGATGTTGTTTGCATATTAATATATGATAAATTAAAGTTTCAAATCACGGTTAAAATATATTGGTTTTAATATAATTATTATTTAAAAAAAAATATTAAAATTGATGATATTATTATTTTTTGTTATAAATATGTCTTGATTATTAGTCTTGATTTTTAAAAAAACATCATAATTGACATATATATTTGTATAATGATATAGTCTTGATTAATAATTTATTATATTGGTTGCAAATTAATTAATATATAATCCCCTAATTGACATATATATCAAAGTTATTGATTTTAAAAAAACATTATTAAAATTTATCATATTAATTATTATTTTTTGTTATAAGTATTGATATTTTATTATATTATTTATAATTTATTATATTTTTCACAAATTTATTTATATATATATATATATATAATGTTTATTTAATTATTATTT
>JBBPBT010000251.1:35390-67104 GCA_037974875.1 Cicer bijugum | reverse complement strand
TAATTTAAATATTAACAAACAAACTTTTAAAGATTTCAGTTATATATTACTGACTTTAACTAACACAGTAAATAGTCGCGTTGATAAAAAATTAACACAAGATGTGTTTTTGTAAGGTTAATTTGTCAGTATACTGATAAAATTAAAAAAAATTAAAATTTCAAACTGAACATGTCATAAAAGAGACCATTCGGAGTGAGGGTAAAATTTGAGTGATTTTATAGCAACATTTTCTCATATTATTTTTGTCTTACATATATTACTTCTGTAAATATATATATATTCTCTCAATTAATTACTAACTCGCTTCAATATGAAGATAAATAAATAATTACTAAAATATAATTAGTTGTTTAAAGTTATTTGTGAGATCTATTTAGTAAATATTGTTCATGTGAGGGTTGGAGAGACAAGGTGTTTCTTAGTTATTATATTTTATAAGTGGAACCTGTTATGAAATTAATTAAAATAAGAAAAATAAAATAAAATATAAAAGAAAAGAGATAATAGTAAAAGATAGAAAAAAAAGAGAGAGATAAGAATATAGTATTGTATTATTCTCTTCAATTGTGTCCTCTTTACAATGAAAATGAATCTTATTTATGGGAGATAAAACTTGTAGGTGAGAAGCATGTGAATGATCACATTGATTAAAAATAAAGATCACTAACTAATATTACGAAGTAAATGAATGACCATAATAATAAAGACCACTAGCATAATAGAACAATTTACTCACCAATAAAATGGGAGTCATCGGAATGTGGAAGGCAAAAGAAATTAACATCCACTAAGTACTATAATCATAACATTCTCTTGAATGTTCATTAATGATGTGCCTCATTAAAACATTACTAGGATAACTCTCGTGGAAAAAAACTATAGTGAAGGAAAAAATTACAACATCTTTGTGAGGAAATTGCCTCATTTAAAACTTTATCAAGAAAACCCAATAGGACAAAACATTGTTGAAATTGTAGCCTCCATTTCTGCCTCTGGTAGTATCATTTGGTTCCGCCTCTTGTATTATCCTTAGGTTCTGACTTTGATAATAGATATGCCTCTGATGGTATCCTCTGGTTCCGTTTCTACCTCTATTGGTATCCTGGAGTTTTGTTTTTGTCCCAAGTTGTATCCTCTAATTCGCTCTTAGTTCTTGTTTTTTTTTTTGTTAGGGTTTAGGGTTTAGGGTTTAGGGCAACCTTCCATCTTTTCAGGCTGCTTGCTTTTTCACCTTTGCACTTGCACACACCATCTTTCTAACCCTTTTTTAGCCTATTTTGCTTTTCTATTTTTTTTCTTCTAAAAAAGTAGCATTTTTTCCTTGTGTTCACGCAACCTTTCCAGCCTTTATTTATTTATTTTTTTATCTCCTTTTGATTTTTCTTTTTTCTTAAAATGGCTACAACTTTTACCATACAAGCAATAATAAGCAAAAACAAATCTTTTTTTACTGACTTAGAATAACAAATCTATTTTTTTTTTTTGCAAAAACAAGAAATAATCCAAAACTCAATTTTATTCCATGGATATAAAGATTAACCATTTTAGTTTATAAGTTGAAAATAAATTCATCCTTAGAGGGGTGGAGTTGGAGAGTTTTCAGCTTTAATTTTTTTAAGCTAGTAAAAGCTTTTGTTAGTAAGATAAATGAAACATGAAATGAGTTAAGGAAGAATACAACAAATCAAAATAAAAACCAAATACAACTAGATCAAATCAAGGAGTATAACAAATATTCAACCTGTGTGGTAACTATTTATGTAAGACCCTTAATTTTAAATCCTAAATTATATAATTTTAGGGTATTTTGTGTTGAGTTTCTTAGGCTGTTAGCCTAATTTTTGGTATTTAGTGAGTTAATTGCCAAAAATATATTTTTGGAAATTGGATTAAAATTATTTTTCGGAAAATGATTTATTTACGTTATGAAGAATTTAATTTCGGACAATTTTGTTAAAAATATCTCGGGTTGCTGGAAATTGTATATGTCAATTGAGTTGTGACGAGAGTAAATATTTTTATCAAAATGGTTTGAGAAGTGATGATTTTCATAAATATCTAAAATATCTAAATATTTAGGTATTTACTGGTTTAGGTTTAATTATTATATATATATATATATTATATATTATTATTATTAGTAATATATATGTATATATGTATTAGAAAGGAATGAAAGGAACGGAGAAAGAAATAGAAAGGAAGGAAAAATAAAAGAAAGAAAATAGAAGAAAAGGAAAGAAAACGTTTCCTATCTCTGCCACGCGAAATCTCACACTTCCCCCTCGTTATTTCTTCTTCTTTTGCTTTCTTTTACTTCAAGAAAATGAAACCCAAGGCTTGGTGGGTGAGAAGACAAGGATTTCTCAACTTCACTCTTCCTCTTTGATTCAAAAACGAAGAAAAACGGTGTTAGGGATTTTCAAACCGTCAAACACAAACCTCAACATTTCATCTAGATCTAAGCATCTTTTCGCAAAGAGATAGAAGGAAAAGTCGCTCACCACCAAGCTACGGTGCTAGTGAACTAACTTTGGAAGCGACGTCGCGAACGGAGATTTTATCGGAATTACTCGCGGTACGGTATTCGCTCGTTAAAGTTGTTGTTAAGGTAAGGGCTCCTTCCAAACTTTTAGTTTGCATTTAGGGACTTATCTGTGGTTATGTGGAAAAGAATTTTGTTAGGGTTGAAGTGTTGATTTGGAGAAAATGAATTTAATACTTTTATGGGTGAAATTCTAATGTTGGGTTTTGGTGATATTGATGAGTGTTTCGTGGAAAATGAATTTAACTCATTTATGTATGATTTTGAGGAAATGAAATTTGATGTGTTTGAGTGGTGGGTTGTGATGATTTGTGTTTGTCGTATTTGACGTGTTCATAGTTAATACTTATAAATTTTGAGATGTGTTTGTGTGGATTTTGTGGAAAAATGAACTAATGTGATTTGGTGTGAATTGTGGATTGAATTTGAGAATATGTCTGAGTATGCTCTGTGGGGAATTTGAAAATCATTGGAGTTAAACGAGTATTAAAAATGGGGAATCTTTTAATATCTTTATTTACTTAATGATTGTCGTGAAAATTGTTAGAGTTAAATGAGTATTAAAAATGGGGAATCTTTTAATATCTGCATTTACTTAACGATTGTCGTGGATAGAGTCAGAGTATGCTCATGCATTTCATTTTTGGTAAATCGTGCTGACCCGTGATAGGTGGCACCTCGGTAAATAGTACTTCGGTCTGTGATACGCGGTACATTTACGATTTACGTTTTTGGTAAAACGTGCTGACCCGTGATAGCTGGCACCTCGGTAAATAGTACTTCGGCCTGTGATAGACGATACATTTACGATTTACGTTTTTGGTAAATCGTGCTGACCCGTGATAGGTGGCACCTCGGTAAATAGTACTTCGGCCTGTAATAGGCGGTACATTTACGATTTACGTTTTTTTCTAGTAAATCATGCGGACCCGTGATAGGTGGCACCTCGGTAAACAGTACTGGTCTGTGATAGGCGGTACGTTTATGATTTACGCTTTTTAGTAAATCAATGCTGACCCGTGATAGGTGGCACCTCGGTAAATAGTACTTCGGCCTGTGATAGGCGGTACATTTACGATTTATGTTTTTGGTAAATCGTGCTGACCCGTGATAGGTGGCACCTCGGTAAATAGTACTTCGGCCTGTGATAGGCGGTACATTTACGATTTACGTTTTTGGTAAATCGTGCTGACCTGTGATAGGTGGCACCTCGGTAAATAGTACTTCGGCCTGTAATAGGCGGTACATTTACTATTTACGTTTTTTTCTAGTAAATCGTGCTGACCCGTGATAGGTGGCACCTCGGTAATTTAGTACTTCGGCCTGTGATAGGCGGTACAATTATGATTTACGGCCCTTCGAGGAGGGTTTTGGTTTGGAATTCCGAGTTCATGCATTTTGGCATATACACATTGCATTAGGGTGCTTGGCACACAAGTCGTGTTTGATTAAAGATTATGATTGAGTGTTTGAACTCAAGTTGTCGTGGTGATTGTGCTATAATTGCTAAGTGTTATGTTTTGAAATTGTGTGTGAGTGTGATTGATTGCAAAACCATTTCGAACTCAAGTTGTCGTGGTAAGTGGGTTATAAATGCCAAATGTGGATGTTTTGGAATTGTGTGATAGTGTGTTTGATTGCCAAACTATTTTAAAACTCAAGATGTCGTGGTGATTGTGTTATAAGTGCTAAGTGTTATGTTTTGGAATTGTGTGTAATTGTGATTGATTCAGTTTATGTAGTTTTAGAAAATCTTCAGAAAAATCGATTTCCCAATCGATTCTGTTAAAATGTAATACCAGCCTAATCGACTGCCTAATCGATTATTACGTTTCTTGTTTTCTTGAATCTTGAAAATATATTGAATTAATCGATTTGCCAATCGATTTGGCTTATTACAGTAGCTCAGCTATTTATTTCAATCGATTGTTCAATTGATTTCTTTAATCACATGTCACAGGTCTGATAAAACCATTTAGGAAATCGATTTTCCAATCGATTGACTCAGCAAAATCTTTGTTCTATGAATCACAAAATCGATTTCTCAATTGATGTACAAATCAATTGCCCAATCGATTGATTTAAACGTAGAATACAGGTTTCACTAAAAAGGTTATTTTGTGCATTGAAAACTTAAATGTTATGTGTTAATTGTTAATTTCGGTTGGTGACCCTTTACACTATTGTGGAAATCTGGGTTTTGCCCTCAAATGAGAACCAGGACCATCCTACCGGTTCGTACCCTGTGGATGGGAATGTAGTTGGAAACACCTGGCTGGAGCTATGTTAGGAGGATCTTGCGGGGCGCGTTAAGATCACTCAAGATGTATAGTTTTTGTAGAATGATCAGATTAGGTTGACGTATAGGGACTAGATGTCTTTCTTTTGGATTGTATTTATTTTAAATTGGAAGACTGTACCTATACCAATATTGTCAGCATGACATTTTATTTTGATGGGTCCCATGTACCACTTTTTGATGTGTAAATACTTTGAATTCGTATTTCAAAAACTATTCCGCTGTTTGTAAATTATGTTGACTTAAATATTTATCCAAATGTATTTCCTTATTTATTTCTTTGTTTTATGAATTTGTTTTGAAAAAAAAAATACACTCTCGGTGTTAAAAATCGGGGTGTTACAATTTCTAAACTCATATCTATAACAATTTTATAATTTTGTTTAGTATTCCACCTCTAATTTGAATTTTGTTGTACCATAATAAGCATTTTAGTTTTGTTAATAGTTTTATTCTTTTGTTTTATAATAATTGTCATTTTATTCTTTTATTAAATTATAGCCTAAGTAGAACCAACATCAACCGCTATTGAAATTATAGACATTTGAAATTCATTTTTAGGTTATCATTATCATCTTTAATAAAATTAAAATCCATGTTATTCAAACTTGGGTTTAACACGTCAGAGTTGCGACAACTTGATGATTTTATGCTCTAAATAATAATTATCCTTTTATTAAAATAAGACCGATTGAGATGTGACATCTTGTCAGTGATAGTTTAAGATGTCTGAGTTGTGAGAACATTGTGATATTAAACTTTCTTAACCAAATCCAAATAAATAACTAAACATTCTCATCAAAATCAATTTATCGGACTCAATGTATTATTTTCTTTCGTTAAATCAACAATTTATTTTTATTCAATTATTTTATTGTAACCAAATTCATTTTCTTTAAAAACAATCAACATATCCGTATTTTCTACCAAAGAACTACGTAGTTTTAATTTTTCCATCACATCAAGAGATACGTAGGAGCAAGATCGTACTATTTTTTTAAAGGTTTCCCAATATTTTCCCTATTTTAAAATAAACTTTGATGGTGACTCCATTGAATTCGAGAAACACTAGAAATTTTAGGCCGCTACTAAAGAAAAAATGGTGCATCATATATTTCTTTGTGACACCCTAAATCCCAAATAAAAAAAAAAATTAATTTTCTTATTTTTAAAATAGTGAAATTCTTCAAATAAATAAATATACAAACTTCCAAACATATATATATATATATATATATTTTATTAAGGTAAAGAGTATCATGTAATCATAAACATGTCACATAATCCAAAATTTCCATCAAACTTAACAACTCGAAATCATAACAATACTCAACAAAATCCTTCTGAAGTACACATACAAAAGTTTAATATTAAGTGCAAATATAGTCCCAGCCCAATGTCTTTATCAGAGCAGGAATTCCCAAAAGAAAAATACGCTCAAGATAATGTGAACACAATGCATATAATAAAAGTCTTCAAGACAGGATGACTTCTGCCTCTCTGATGGTACTAGTCATCACCTGCAGCTTATAACTTGTATGCGTCCATCGTAAACGCCAAACACAAACAACGAAGGGTGAGTATTGAAATTATCTAATAGTATAAGATAAACAAGGAGAACACGCAATTAGTCAAATCAACACAAACAGGAGAAACACACAAGATCATAATATCAAAGGTTAATCTAAATCAATCACAATAGAACAATCACAAGGATGAAATTCTATGCATGCCCTATACTCTATATGTCATCATCATTTGGTACCATTTTACTCTGAAGTACTTGGTTTGGAGGCTTGATACTATGCCACTACAAGAGTGGACAAACTATTCATAAATGGCCAAGTCCTCATATATCCCCTCAACTCAACCCGATACATATATACGCGACGGTCGGGGTACTCTTGAATTGCACGGTAGCACATGGCCTTAGGGAATAACCCGCTAATCCACTTAGGAATTCTCCACTTCCCAACTAGAGGTACCCCCAAGGCCTATCAGTATTTCCTTACAGATCGACTGTACAACTTGATAGTAAAATGCAATCATAGAGTTCGACACACGGTACTACTATTTTATTATTAATTTCAACGATTCAGTACACTTGCTGAAATGCTATCATGTTTTTGGCGCTGTTGCCGAGGAATGCCATATCACTACTGAATTTCATTTATTTACTAAATTGAAATTTTTTGCTCTGCAAATTTTTTTTTTTTTGCTTTTATTTCATTTTTAATTTTGAAAGAAAAAAAAATTATGTTTTAAAACTCTTTAATTTCTACGTAATTATTTATCTTTCTTTATTTTAAAATTGTTCATTACTTAACCTTGTATGTGAGGCCAGTCCTCAGCTGAACTTTTCTTTGATCCATAAATCAAAAAAAATTGTGAAAGCAAATCGAAAAGAGGTTCAAGAAAGGAGACAAAGGGAAATAAAATTAGTATTGGAAGAAGAGTATTTGGGGGACTTCTTCATATATGCGGTAATGGCTGATCCACCAGCACCTGAACATACCCTCGACAAGTATGGGAATTAAAATAGAAAACATGCTCAATTTGCTATCCGTAACACACCGGTTACAGTTAACAAGTTTGAAGTGAGCCCCACTCTATTCCAAGAGTTGAAAGAGATTCATTTTTCCAGTAAACATAACGAAGACGCCAATAGACACCTCACGAACTTCTTTGAATTATGTGGAAACAGTGAAAGTGTATGGTAGTTATGAAGAATGCCAGATGTTGATACTATTTCCATTTTCATTGAAAGTGATGCTAAGGAGTGGCTTAATTCCTTTCCTACTGGTAGCATCACCACATGGGATGACATTGAAGATATTTTTCTTGGAACAATACTTTCCCCCAGCTGTGTTCATTAGAAAAAGACAAGAGATTTCCAGTTACAAACAGAAAGAATGAGAATTTCTTTGTGACACTCACAAGATGTTTAAGAGTTTACTAACAGGATGCCCCAATCATGCTTATGACGACACTGCTCAAATGACAATATTTTGTAATGGTTTGAAGCCTATCACTAGAATTAAGTAGGATGCTACAACAGGTGGTTCTTTGAATTACAAGACCGCATCAGAAACACGTAAAATTATTAAAATCATGGCATCAAATGAACAAATGATGTTGTATGACAGAGGTGGTGGGTTAACATCTGTTATATTGGAATTGAATGTTATGGATGTTGGGTTGGCTCCAAGTAGGTCGCTCTCAAAATAGATAGAAGATGTTATCGCTGCTGAGATAAAGAAGGGGATGACAACTCTAAATATACAACCGCAAATGTCACTTGTCAAATTATTGAAACACAAAAGTTGTGACTTTTGTGGGGAGCACATAAAAATGGAGCTTGTGAAGCACCAGATGAAAATGATATAGAAGAACTAGAAGAGGTGAACATTATGGCTAACAATGGGAAACATAATAATCACTACTCTAGTACGTACAATTCGGGTTGGAAAATCATCCAAATTTTCATGGAAAGATCAACAGGGTGGATCTCAAGGTCAACAAGAAGCTCAACTAAATCAAGCCCAGCCTCAAAAAGCTGCTTGGGAGAGTGTTATTGAGAAGTTAGTAACAAGCACAAGTTGTTTCATTGAAGAGTCAAGAGCCATCCAAAAAAATCACTCAACCTCAATAAAGAATCTGGAGACCCAAGTGAGAAAACATGCTCAACAAATAACACAAAGAGCCACATTTTCAATTCCTCAAAATAACGTCAATGTTGTGACACCAATGAATGGTAGGGTAAGTGAATCCATACAACATAAAGCCAAACCGAGTAGGAGTGTTGGACTTAAGTCCCCTTAATCTTAGTTTTGACATAATTAACAAACATACAATGTTCATACATCTTGTGATAAATCTAACATTTTGACTGAGTAAGATTTTAGGAACAACAACTCAACCCTACATACTTGAGACAATAGCTTGGAACTCAAGGAATCAACAAAAGTTGGAAAATTCACTGAGCAAATCGATTATGAAATCGATTCTGTAAAGGGGTTGTATGAAAAATGTTTATTTTGTGATTAAACAATTGATTAGGCAATCGACTGGCACAATCATTGATAAAAATTGGGCAAGTCAGAGGCAAGCCACTTAGCAGGCTAATCGATTGCTCAAATCACAAGACTAAACCTGATTGTAAAAATCGATTTCGTAAATGAGATTTCAAAAGGAACTTGGTTTGTGACAAACACAATCAATTGGACAATCCATTGTGACAAATTCTTTTGTTACAAGTTTAGTATCAATCGATTAGGTAATCGATTGAAATGAACCAACTGGAAAAATATTTTTTGAAATATAACACTTAATCGATTGGCACACTGATTTGCTTGAAATAAGCTAAATTCCTGTTTTAAACCAAATCAATTGGCTAATCGATTGAAAAAAAAAATTTGAGTTACAGGGAACACTCCGTATATGGCCAAATCGATTATGTGACTTAATGAATCGCTTATGTGAATTAATGCATCGATTGAGTAATCGATTGTTTTGATCTCATTGTTGGAACAAAACATCTGTAGTCGATTAGGCAATCGATTGCATTATGAACTGCACATAATTTTCTGAAAGGTGCATTAAAATAATCGATTAGGTAATCAATTAGTTTATGTAGTTTCAAGATTCAAGAAAAACAAGATTCGCGATAATCGATTGGAAAATCGATTGAGCATGTTTTATTGAATTAACAAATCGATTGGGCCATCGATTTATCTAATGTTTTTCAGAAACTATATAAACTGTTTTCAATCGCTATCTCACATAACTTTTTTAGAACTCTCATAACTTTGACACAATTTGAATAACATTTTAGAATACTTTTTCAGACCCAGAACCAACGATTATTGATGATCAATCGAGAGCTGAAAAAGACTTCTCGAGAGAAAAAAAGGGAAGATCTCACAAACACTCAAATTGGCAAACAACTTCTTGTGTGAGAATCATTGCAAGTGGTTGAGACAAATTCTGTATATCTTTTTATATTTTTCTGTAACAAAGATTCTGTAAACAAAGAACTGAGAAAAATCCGGTAGTGAAATTGGTAGTTATCTTCATTGTTGAGAAGGCTCATCAAGAAGAAGCTTTATTGTGATCTTGGAAGAGTTTGTAGAGAAACTCTGGGATACAGTGGTTGCGAAATAGAATAGGGAGAAAGTTTTAAGATTGATAGGCCGGGAGCGCTGGAACATCTATAAAACATTCTACAAGATTCCATTGGAAAGGCCGAAATCGTTAATTTTCCGGAATGGACGTAGGCCGTCAGACAGACGGCTGAACTAGTATAAAAATCGGGGTGCACTACTTTCTATCCCTTACTCTTATTTTCTCTTTGCATTGTATGATTGTATGATTAATCTTGACTGCATGCTATAGCCGATTTCTGGATTAATTGATATTGCCTAAATTGTTAAATTGGCATGTTTGTATCTTGGTTAATCTGTTGAACAATTACTGTATATGTTGTGCTTGTAATCAGACTTTACATGTAATTGTGAACTTTCGCTTAGAAACAATTCTTTGGGACTGTGATTGATTCTTGTTTAATAAAATTGCATTTTGTTAAACTGTTTAGTATTTTTGTGAAATTCAATAAAGACTGTCATATACGTTTTTAGCACATTAGAGGACATATTTTAATAACAATTGGCATCAAGTGCATGTTCTTTTTTAGAGTAACTCTCATAAAAGAAAATGTCTTATGTAGAGTTTCTAGGAGAGGGTGCTTCTTTGGCAAGGCCCCCGCTTTTAATGGGGCCGCATACATGTATTGGAAACATAGGATGTTAATATTTCTGGAAGCTAGTGGTATTGATATTCTAGATGCTGTAGAAAATGGACCCTATATACCTACATTAGCTGGGACTGGTGATTCACTAATCGCTAAACCCAGATCTGACTGGTCTGAGGATGATAAGAAGAAAGTAGGATATAATGCTAAGGCAAAAAATATTATTACATCTGCATTGTCAGCTGAAGAATTTTTTAGGGTCTCTAACTGTAAGACAGCAAAGGAGATGTGGGACACTCTTCAACAGTCTCATGAAGGAACTACCAATGTTAAGAGAGCCCGAATAAACACATTAATGCATGAGTACGAATTATTCAATATGAAGAAAGACGAATCTGTCAATCACATGCAAACGTGATTCACTCACATTGTCAACAACCTGAATGCACTTGGCAAGGAAATCGACAATGAACAACAGATCAGCAAAGTCATAAGGTGTCTAACGCGGGAATGGTAGCCAAATATTACTGCAATAGCAGAATCCAAAGATCTTGGCAGTATGGCAATAGCTACGCTTTTTGGTAAACTGAGGGAGCACGAAATGGAATTGCATAGACTCAATGAGACTGAACAAACTGATAGAAAAAGAAAAGGATTGTCTTTGAAGGCTCAAGCTCACCAATCAAAGTTAGAACAAGAAAACTGTTCGGATGAGTCAAGCAGTGAAACTGATGAAGAGTCATAAATTGGTTTACTTGTCAAAAATTTCAAAAAATTTCCGAAAAAGAAAGACAATAAGTTCAGAAAGCCATCAAGTTCTAAGACAAAGGACAGCAAGACAATAACCTATTATGACTGTGGAAAAACAGGTCATATAAAGTCTGAGTGCTACAAATTGCAAAACAAAAATAGGACTGCAAAGGCCAAAGGCAAGGAATCAACTCCTAAAACCAGAAAAGCATATATTGCATGGAATGACAACGAAGAATCCTCTACATCTTCAGAAGCAGAAGAAGCAAATCTGTGCCTTTTGACAAACACAGATTCTGAATCAGAAAGTGAGGTATGTTCTCAATACAATCCTTCCTATGATGAACTGCAAAAAGCATTCAATGAACTGCATGATGAATATGTTAATTCTATTAAGCTGTTAATAAGTACAAAGAAATTGCTTGAAAAAAAGTTTATGATATGTGAACAAATGAAAAATGATCATAAGGAAATTGAGGACTTGTATGAACAACTGAAAAAGGATGCATTGAACTTGAAAAAACTGTTGCATCATTAAAGTCTGATTTAGTGAATTTTACTAGTAGTAAAAATAAACTGAATGTCATGCTTAGCAACCAGAGGCATGTTAATGAAAAATCTGGACTTGGATTTAACCCAAATATGCATGCTAAAAAGAATAAAACTAGATGTGGAATTGGTTATATGCAAAACAGAAATGTCAAACATAGTCAGAAATCTGTTAGATCTATGAATATGTATGACATCTTTACTAAACCAAAATCACATTCATCCTTTGCTGGCTCATGTAACTTCTGTTGTAAAAAGGGACACTTTGTGTCTAATTGTAAATTGAAAAGACTAGCCAACAGAGGATGGAAACAAATTTGGGTGGCCAAGACACAAATAGTTGAAACTAACCCCCCAGGACCCAATTTAAATTGGGTACCTAAAACCAGATTTTGATTTTGTGGTGCTGGTGTGCTTGACATCCAATAGGCACCAATGGTACCTAGATAGTGGGTGCTCAAAGCACATGAAAGGAGACAAGTCTAAGTTCTTGTCTTTAATCTTAAAAGATGGAGGTTTTGTCAAATATGGTGACAATAATAAAGGTAAGATATGTGGTGTTGGTGACATTGGCAATGAGTCAACTGCAGTGATCCAAAATGTCTTGTGCGTAGAAGGATTAAAACACAATCTGCTAAGTATAAGTCAATTGTGTGATAAAGGATTCCAGGTACGCTTTACACCTAAGTCTTGTATCATTGAGCATGAGGATAACAAAGGCATGAAATTAGTAGGTGATAGAATTAATAACATTTATATGCTAGACTTTATTTCTTTGCCTAGTACAATCTGTTGTTTGTTATCTAATTCAGATGAGACTTGGTTATGGCATAAACGTATAGAGCATATTCATATAGATCATTTAAATAGGCTAGTAAGTAAGCAGTTAGTCATAGGTCTCCCAAACAGGAAATTCACAAAGGATAAATTGTGTAATTCCTGTGAAAGAAGTAAACTAGTTAAAACTTCTTTTCCCCCAATAGATATGGTCAAAACCAATAGGGTTTTGCAGTTAGTTCACATGGACCTTTTTGTTCCTTCTCAAGTGAGAAGCTTTGGAGTAAACCTGTATGGATATGTGTTGGTAGATGATTACTCTAGGTTTACTCTAGGTTTACTTTTGATTCTCAAGAGTGAGGCATTCTCAACTTTTAAGAAATTTGCTACTTTGGTTCAAAATGAGAATAACCAGAAAATTATATCCATCAAAAGTGATCATGGAGGTGAATTCCAAAATGATTCCTTTCAAACCTACTGTGAACAAAATGTGATACGACACATATACTCTGCCCCTAGAACCCCTCAACAAAATGGGGTTGTAGAAAGGAAAAATAGGTCTTTAGAAGAGTTAGCTAGAACTATGATCAAAGACTCAAACCTTCCTAAGTACTTCTGGGCATATGCTATTAGTACAGCCACACATGTTGTCAATAGAGTTCTAATTAGGCCACTGCTTAGCAAAACTCCCTATGAGTTGTACAAGGGTAGAAAACCAAACATCTCTTACTTTAGAGTCTTTGGTTGTAAGTGCTTTGTTTTAAACAATGGCAAAGAACACCTAGGTAAGTTTGACCCCAAGGCTGATGAGGGTATCTTTCTAGGCTACTCCCAAACTAGCAAAGCCTATAGAATCTACAACAAAAGAACAAAAACCATAGAAGAGTCAGTTCTTGTGAAATTTGATGAACTTTTTGTTGAAAACTTGAACAACACTCCGTTTGTAGTTAATACTTCTTTGGATGAAGTTGTAGAATCTGAACTATTAGAACCAACTGAAACTGTACCTCCAACTAGTATTTACTGTGTAGAACCAATAAGGACAGATGATTTACCTAAAGAATGGAAGTTCAATAAGAACCACCCCATAGACAACATAATAGGTGATATCTCTAAAGGAGTTGCAACTAGGAAGAACCTTAGACATTTCTGCAACCTTACAGCCTTCGTTTCACAAATAGAACCCAAAAACATTAAGGATGCTTTATTAGATAGTGAGTGGATACTTGCTATGCAAGAGGAGCTAAACCAGTTTGAGAGAAACAAGGTGTGGACCCTAGTTCCTAAACCAGACAATAAGCACATCATAGGAACCAGATGGGTGTTTAGGAACAAACTAGATGAAAATGGAGTCATCACTAGGAACAAAGCGAGGCTAGTTGCTAAGGGTTATAATCAGGAAGATGGAATAGATTTTGATGATTAGAATCCTCCTTGCTTATGCATGTATAATGGACATTAAACTTTATCAAATGCATGTGAAAAGTGCCTTTCTCAATGGTGATATCCAAGAGGAAGTTTTTGTTAGCCAAACACCTGGTTTTGTAAATCATGATTTTCCTAATCATGTCTATAAGCTGACAAAGGCCCTCTATGGGTTGAAACAAGCTCCAAGAGCTTGGTATGAGAAGCTCAACAACTTCCTCATTCAACAAAACTTTTCAAGATGAAATGTTGACAAGACACTTTTCATAAAAACTAATGGAAATGACATCTTGCTGGTCCAAGTTTATGTTGATGACATAATCTTTGGATCTACAAACAATAAGTTGTGCAAAGATTTTGAAAACTTAATGAAAGGTAAATTTGAAATGTCAATGATGGGTGAACTATCTTATTTCTTGGGATTTCAAATTAACCAAAGCAAGCAAGGCATTTTCATTAGTCAAACTAAATACTGTAATGATTTGATAAAGAAATTCAGTTTTGATAACTTTAAGCCCATTGATACTCCCATGAGTCAAGGAAATCACTTCGATAGAGATGAGAAAGGTAAACCTGTAGATGTTACAAGGTTTAGGGGAACAATAGGATCCTTGCTCTATCTTACAACAAGCAGGCCTGACATCATGTTCAGTGTCTGCATGTGTGCAAGATACCAATCCAATCCAAAAGAGTCTCACCTTAGTGCAGTAAAGAGGATATTCAGATATCTAGTAGGAACTAAGAGTCTAGGCTTGTGGTATCCTAAGGGATCAACCTGCACTTTAGTCGGATATTCGGATTCAGATTTTGCTGGATGCAAACTAGATAGGAAAAGTACCTCAGGTACTTGTCACTTACTAGGAAACTCCCTTGAGTCTTGATTTAGCAAGAAACAAACTAGCAATGCACTATCTACAGCTGAAGCTGAATACATTGCAGCTGGAAGCTGCTGTGCACAGATCCTTTGGATGAAACAACACCTATCTGATTTTGGTGTTGATTTAGGGACTGTGCCTATCATGTGTGACAACACAAGTGCAATAAGCATCACTAAGAATCCAGTGATGCATTCTAGAACCAAGCACATAGAAATAAGGCATCACTTTATAAGGGACCAATTTCAAAATGGGAACATTAAGCTTGAATATGTTAATACAGCTGATCAGCTGGCTGACATCTTTACCAAAGTTTTACCCAAGGAAAGCTTCCTTCATATTAGGATGAAACTAGGGATCATAGATCCTAGTGAGATCTGATCTTTGTCCCCAATCGATTGTAACATCGATTATTCTGTGAATAAACATGAAATCAGCTTTATGAAATTGATTGGACAATCGATTTGATGATCACAAGAAGCTTCTGATTCTTGAACTCTTCCCATTTTAATCGATTGTGAAATCGATTGATTCAAATGTTTGAAATTTGAACTTTAAAGAATCGATTGCAAAATCGATTACTTTGGCCCCAGACGTCAAAACTGTGAAATCTTTCCAAACTCTATCCCGAGCGTTGATTTGGAAATCGATTTGTTCAATATCTCACTTTCAATAAATCGATTTGGAAATTGATGTTGTGATTAGCAAATTTCTGAACTGATATGCACAATCGATTGCATAAATAAAGACAATCGATTTGGGAATCGATTCACGATATGAACGTTGTGAAGAATTTTTACTAGTCGTTAGCTGTAATTATGACCAAATCGACTGGACTTCCCAAGCAACGGTAACTTAATCAATTAGGCAATCGATTTACGCGTTCTGAAATTATAAAAGGAACAGTTACCAATCAATTCCAGTCATCCTATTCTCAATCCTAAATTGATTAGTGTCTCAAATTTTCCAAATTCTCTCAAATTTTCTCTGTTGCTGCTCATCATCTTCTTCTTCCAAACCATCCTTGATATATCTTTCCATTCAAACACACATTACAATGGCTCGTGTAAAACAAACCCAGCCAAGAACTCCTTCATCTTCAAGTGGGCGAACCCCTTCTCCCCCACCAACAATTTCAAAACGGGTTCCAATCCCTACTCACAAAATTCTTGCCCAAGACAAAGGCAAAGCTGTTGCTATTGATCAGGGAAAATCAAAGAAACGCAAGGAGCCCCCTACTGAGAAGCTCATGGCTGATGCTATGAAGGAAGTTCCTCAGAAGAAGAAGAAAATGGTTTCTTCTCCTCCTCCAAAGAAAGCTCCTTCCTCCAAAGGTACATCTGGAAAATCTGTTATCCCACCTGACTTTCTAAAAAGAAAAATCCATGAGGCTAGGGCTCTGGATTTCACCTACTGTGATTCATATGGATTTACTTTTCAAGACCATTTGAGGTTTCATGGTCTTGAAAATTTTCTCTCCTCCACACTTGACACTTATCCCAAGTTGATTAGGGAATTCTATTCCACTTTCAAGCTTACTGACAATGGCTTCGAGGCTGAAGTCAAAGGCAAGAGAATCTCCATGTCTTTTGAAGAATTCTCAAACCTGTTAGGACTGCCCTTCCACGGGAATTCAGTTGATGGCAGTTCTAAGGCTGAAGATGCAGACCAAGGATGGGAAGCGAGCTTTGATAGACACACCGCTGTGAAGGACCTGATGGTCGCAGCTTTGTCGAAACTATTTCATTGTTGATCGATCAAATGAAGGTTCATCATCGGATGTTGATTTATACATTGACCCGGATGCTCGTCCCCAGATCCGGAAACCATGCTGTCATCCAGAAGCTGGACCTGATTCTGTTGTGGGGGATGTCCAAAGAGCTCAAGATGAGCTGGACTTGGATCGTGCTTAGGCACATGTTGGAGGCAGCACAGGGAAAGCTGGTACTTCCCTACCCACAATTGATCACCAAGATTCTAAGACATTTCAATGTGTCATTAGTCAATGAAGAATCTTCTAAAACCACTCTCTTCTTTGGAGAAACAATTGTAAATCAAATGAAATTGAAGAGAGTGCACGACATCTGGATTCGACCGCAGCCGACTACAGAACCAGCTCAGCCAAGTACACAACAAGTCGTTGAGCCAGTTGCAGCAAATCCAGAACTCTTAGCGAAGCTGCTGGAGTTTATGGAAGCTCAGGCGGCTAACAACGCTAAAGTGGAAGCTTCAAATGCTAGAATAGAAGCCATGTTGAAGACACTCCAGGCATCTTTGGCCTCAGTTGTTCAGGATGTTGACGCGATACAAGTACAATTAGGCATTAAGCTATCTTTTGAAGATATTGCAAATTTAGGCCGACAAGCAATAAAGAAACAAAATCCTACTACCCTAGATAGTTCTGAACCTCACATTGAGGAGACACCTGGTGAGGGTAATACAACGATCTCTACCTCTCCCTTAGGTAATAGTGAAGAACAACCTAGTTTAGGTGTTTAGAATTTTAGATTCTTTGTTATGATGAACTGTTGTGTTATTGTTGTACTGGTATTTGTTTTCAATGAATGAAAAATGAGCTCGTTTATTCTATTGCTCTATGATCTACTGCCATAATCTGTTTAATCTGCACTTGTTTTTGCTCTGACACCCTGGTAGTTGTATGCTCTAACACCATACTAATTACAAAATTTAACAGTGCTATATTCTACTATAATCTGCTATAATTTGCTATATTTTTTACCCTAAAGCCTAAATCACCATGCTCTTGTTTACTGACATAGGGGGAGGAAATTTTTTTATGCTGCTCTCTCTCCTTTCACTGCTTTTTGCCTTAACTGACAAAGGGGGAGATAATTTATAACTTGTGTTACATTTTGTGTTGGTTCTGCGCTGCAAATTAGCATATTACCACTCTGATATGGTAAAAAAAGTGCTGCTCTGATATTGGTGGTACTTTTGCTCTGATACTGGCACTTATACTGCTCTGATATTGCATGATAACTCTGATGATCATGATAACTCTGATACTGCACGTAGTGCTAATGTTTTTGTTGTTGTTATGCTCTAGCCCTGATACCAAATTGAAAACAACATGCCATGATAATTGATAATATGTTGTTGTGTTACTTACATGAACCTTCACTGCTTAAATTCAGGGGGAGCTTGTTTTGTTATGTTAATTGTAATGTCATACCTTGAAATATGCTACTCAAGTTAAAATTGTATGTTTGTCACTTATGCAAAAAGGGGTAGATTGTTGGACTTAAGTCCCCTTAATTTTAGTTTTGACATCATTAACAAACATACAATGTTCATACATCTTGCGATAAATCTAACATTTTGACTGAGTAAGATTTCAGAAACAATAACTCAACCCTACATACTTGAGACAATAGCTTGGAACTCAAGGAATCAACAAAAGTTGGAAAATTCACTGAGCAAATCGATTATGAAATCGATTCTGTAAAGAGGTTGTATGAAAAATGTTTAGTTTGTGATTAAACAATCGATTAGGAAATCGACTGACACAATCATTGATAAAAATTGTGCAAGTCAGAGGCAAGCCATTTAGCAAGGTAATCGATTGGAAAATCGATTGCTCAAATCACAAGACAAAACCTGATTGTAAAAATCGATTGACAAATCAATTGTTCAAAGTCACAGGGCCAAGCCATTTAATAAACTAATCGATTGGTAAATCGATTTCGTAAATGAGATTTCAAAAGGAACTTGGTTTGTGACAAACACAATCAATTGGATAATCCATTGTGACAAATTCGTTTGTTACAAGTTTAGTATCAATCGATTAGGTAATTGATTGAAATGAACCAACTGGAAAAATCTTTTTTGAAATATAACACTTAATCGATTGGCACACTGATTTGCTTGAAATAAGCTAAATCCCTGTTTTAAACCAAATCAATTGTCTAATCGATTGAAAAAAAAATTGAGTAACATGGAACACTCAGTATATGGTCAAATCGATTATGTGACTTAATGAATCGCTTATGTGAATTAATGCATCGATTGAGTATTCGATTGTTTTGATCTCGTTGTTGGAACAAAACATCTGTAATCGATTAGGCAATCGATTGCATTATGAACTGCACATAATTTTCTGAAAGGTGGATTAAAATAATCGATTAGGTAATCGATTAGTTTATGTAGTTTCAAGATTCAAGAAAAACAAGATTTGCGATAATCGATTGGAAAATCGATTGAGCATGTTTTATTGCATTAACAAATCGATTGGGCAATCAATTTATCTGGTGTTTTTCAGAAACTATATAAATTGTTTTCAATCACTTTCTCACATAACTTTTTCACAACTCTCATAACTTTGACACAATTTGAATAACATTTGAGAATACTTTTTCAGACCCAGAACCAACGATTATTGATGATCAATCGAGAGCTGAAAAAGACTTCTCGAGAGAAAAAAAGGAAGATCTCACAAACACTCAAATTGGCAAACAACTTCTTGTGTGAGAATCATTGCAAGTGATTGAGACAAATTCTATATATCTTTTATATTTTTCTGTAACAAAGATTATGTAAACAAAGAACTTAGAAAAATCCAGTAGTGAAACTGGTAATTATCTTCATTGTTGAGAGGGCTCATTAAGAAGAAGTTTTACTGTGATCTTGGAAGAGTTTGTAGAGAAACTCTGGGATACAGTGGTTGCGAAATAGAATAGGGAGAAAGTTTTAAGATTAATAGGCCGGGAGCGCTGGAACATCTGTAAAACATTCTACAAGATTTTATTGGAAAGGCCGAAATCGTTAATTTTTGGGACAGGACGTAGGCCGTCAGATAGACGGCTGAACCAATATAAAAATCGCGGTGCACTACTTTCTATCCCGTACTCTTATTTTCTTTGGGACTGTGATTGATTCTTGTTTAATAAAATTGCATTTTATTAAACTGTTTAGTATTTTTGTGAAATTCAATAAAGACTGTCATGTACATTTTTAGCACATTAGAGGACGTATTTTAATAACAGGGAGTACTTCAACTCTTACCCACTCGGGGGAAATGGTCTCCCAAACATCAGTTGAGGAGCACATCGCTCTTGAAAAGGAGGAAGAACATGTGGTATAGAAAAATGAGACACTGCCAAAACTAGAAATTCGACTCTTGTCCCTCAAAGGTTAAGAAAGGAAGAAACTAAAAAACAATTTGGTAAGTTTCTTGATGTTTTTAAAAAATTACAAATTAACATTCCTTTCGCAGAAGCACTAAAGCAGACGTCGGTTTATGCCAAGTTCATGAAGAAGATTTTGTTAAAGAAAAGAAAAATTGGTAGTGAAACAATGATGCTTACTGAAGAGTGTAATGCTATTCAATAGAGGAAGCTGCCACCTAAGATCAAGGATCCTTGAAGCTTTTGTATTCCTTGCGCTATTGGGGATAGAACTTTTGGGAAAGCCCTGTGTGATCTTAGGGCTAGTGTAAGTCTTATGCCCCTTTCCATATACAAAAGGTTAGGCCTTGGAAGAGTTAAAAACAAGCAACTGATATTTCAGTTTGCAGATCGTCCAGTGAAACACCCATATGGGGTGGTGGAAGATGTGTTGGTCAATGTTGATAAGTTCATTTTTCCAGTGGATTTTGTGGTACTAGACATGGAGGAAGACAATAATACCCCCTTGATCTTGGGGAGACCATTCCTTGCAACAAGGAGAGCTATGATTGATGTGGCGGATGACCCCTTAACCTTTAAGGTAAATGAGGAAATAGTTACATTCAATATTCTAAAAGCCATAGAGCATTCTAACGAAAGAGAAGGCTGCAATCTAATTGAGATTTTCAATTCGATATTCGATGAAGAAGTCAAAAATTAAGGATCCATTCTGGCGTCAGAAAGAGTGTTATGCCTACCCCAAGATGTTGTTAAAGATAGTGAAGATCTAAGAGTAACAGATGTTTTACTCATGTTAGTAGCATCACCATCCCACTCCCCCTGCTTCCATACTACCTCAAAGTAAGGTGGTATGTTTCAAGATCCTCCTTCAACAATGTATTTTGCTTTTGATATATTTTCTTCTAGATCTTTTCTTTAGCACTGTTTAGGTGTTTAATCTTTGGAGGTCGAGCTCTGATGCCAATTAAAGTATCAATTTCAATTTACAAGGAAGGGGGTTTGACTTGTAAGTTCACCTATTTAAAATTTCCTGTTAAAAACTTAAGAAAATAAGTCAAGATTGATCTTGGTTGTGAAAATAGAAAACATAAAACGTTCTTGGTTCTGAAAGCAGAAAATGGAGAACGTTCTTGGTTTGTAAAAATCAACAATTTCACTTATCTATTTAACTTGATAATTAAATATTTAAAGTAAATAGAGATAAGGGAAGAAATATCACACAACAATATATCTTGGTTCACCCAATTCGGGATACGTCTAATCCACACAACTGTGAGATTTTTCATAAAGTGTTCAAATGGAGAACGCTCTTTGTTTTACGACGTTCTTGGTTCTATATAGTTTGTTCAGATCAACTTTGATCTATTACAACTATTCCTTTCCACCCAGAAAGGGATTCAATTAGGTCACCTATCAATCTTTAGATGGGATTTTACACTTCATCTTTTAATCATAAAAGGATTTTCAACAAACTACTCAAACTATAATCAACACTTATTGTCTTGAGTTTACACAATAATGATTTAAATTTTTTCGCAGAATTTGAGTAATCTCAACACTTGTTTCAGGATAGATTCTTTACAAAATATTCAGTAAAAAAATAACAAGAGATTCAAATATGAATAACACAAATTCTTTGGATGAATGAGATGCTTTCGAGTGTATGTATATAAGAAAGTGATGGTTTTCTTAGGACTTGAAGTTCTGATTCTTCCTTGAGCTTGGAAGTCCTTTTATAGTCTCCAAGGAGGTTCATGATAGCTAATAGGATCATTGGAAAGGGTCCAACCGTCATGGGTGAGATTTAACTAATGACCATATTTTTTGAAAAACGAATGTTCTTGACTTGAACATTATGTGTTTTGCTTTATGTTAATAATGGTAGATCTATAGCTTGTCATTCTTGATTGTGATTGATGATCCTTGGTTTATGTGCACATACATCTTAGAGATGTGCTTAACATATTCAAATCAAGATTGTCATTGATTCGTGCTAACATCATGGAGAATGATGACCACATGCTACATATTGATCGTTAACATGCTAGAGATTAATTATTAACACGTTGGAGAATGATGTTAACATTTTGGACTAGGGGTGTCAGGGAAGACCAAAAATTGACAGATGCCAAAGATAGATGAATTGGTCTTTTTTTGAGAGACAAAAGCAGGTGACATGATTGAAGTAAAATGGAATTAGAGTTGGGAACACATGTCACATAATGGATGATAGGATAGGGGACGACATGAACCTCCGTGGATGTATGGTTAAATGAGGAAGGGTGGCTAGGGGGATTGGAGGGAAAAGGGAGAATATTTGGTGGAAGTGAAGAATATTCTTGAGCAGTAATAAGAGATGTGTAGGTTGGAGAACGTTCTTGAGTAGTGGTTTTTTAGGATATGGTGGAGAATGATCTGGAGTAGTGGTTTGAGGGGATGGAGAATGTTCTTGTGGAACAGTAGAGGGAGCACCAGATTGACGAGTAGGACGTTTGCGTTTGTTAATGGTGGAGGATAATGCAAATTTTGAAATTTTTATTGTGGATGTTTCAGAAGATAGAGGGATGTTAAAATACCTAAATATCTTGGTAAGAAGCATGCCATAAGGGACTATGTTTTTCTTGTAGTCCTTATTTGTGGTAGCTATCATGTTTTGAATTATGATGTTTGAAATATTAACTCTCTTGTAGTTAACAAGGTGATGGATGATCAATGCGTGACTGTAGGAGACAGGCTCGTGACTCCCACGACGAGGAAAGATCGAGTGTTGACTGATGTTGTTGAAGACTTTGCAAAGGAGCTTTAGTGATGTAGACATATAGTTTTTGCAGCCTACTTGAAACAGGTTAGCAAGGACTTCATTCTTGTTAAGGTTTAGAACTGAGTACCAGTTCTTACCAAAACCAGAACGACCATCATTTGATAGATCAAGAATGGATGCAAGAATGGCAGGAGAATGAGAAGGAGAACGTTCTGGAGATGATGGAGAATATTCTCGAGGTTTTTGTGTTAGAACATTGGTTTTTCCTCGTTGGGGATTTTTTCAGTTTGTTTTTTTGCCAAAAACTGAGATAGTGTGATGGTTGTTTTGACCTTTAGGGTTTGTGGCTTTGAGGTGGTTTTGTTGGAGAAGGTTGATAGGGTTCTGTTGATGAAACATTATCGGGAATGGACTTCCTTTTTTGGTTAGGAGTTGTTGTCTGAGAGGGTTCAATTGGAAGGGAAGATGTAGATGGTTCAGAGGGTTTGAGAGGGTGGGAAGATTTTGTTGGGTTTGGTGTAAATGGTTAAAAATATTCATTACCATAGATGACAAACGGGAAGGGTTTGGTGTGATTTGCTTTTTACGTTCCAATTCTAGTTGAGACGCGAATGGAACATCTTTTGGTTGCAACATGTTTAGAAAATTATTTGCGTAGATAAGGAGGAACTAAGCACATATTAGGAGTGGGGCTATGGAAGAAAGGCGGAAGTACAATTGATAACGGATTGAGAGAAATGAGATTAGGGTTTGAATATGGAGATGAGGACAAGTAGTACGATAATGTGTTATCAGAAGATTCTTTTGGAGGAGTTGGTCTAGGTGGTCGTGAAGGTGAACGATATAGAAATGGAGAAGATGGTGGAGAGGACAATGAAGATGAAGGCGTGTTAGGGAAAGCGTTTTTCCTAGTGGACACTTTTGTTCGAGCCTTTTTTGAGTTTTTCGCATAAGTTGTTTAAAGGTTTTGAGAATATGATGTTGCAATGATGTTGCAGTTTGGAATATGAAAAATCAATTTTATGCCGATTAAAGATAAGTTTTATGCCATTTTGATGTTTGTGGAGGGAAAGTGAGGTGACAGATAGTTGTTGAAAAAGAGGAAAATGATAGAGTTTGACATTGTGATAGTTGCTTTTGCAGACAAGGGAACACGTCTCATTAATACCATGCCAAAAGCACTTTTGTTGATTTTGTTTGGAAAACGGAGAATGATGAATAGAAAAAATAATGAACGATTGAAACATACATAGAACATCCTTGGTTTTCAAAAACAACAAAATTTAACGCAAAATCGCTGGATTTTTTATATTTCTCAGTTTTTTTTATAAAATTAAAACTTTCCTCTTCAAGAAGTTTGGTGAAATTATCATCAAGTTGTTTTTGAGTGTTTACAAAGATTAATTCAATTTTCTTTTTATTTACATGATCACGAATAAAGTGATGTTTAAATCTTGAATGTTGAATGAGTTTTTTTGAAAGCTTTGTAGCACTTGTATTATCATAGTAAATTGCAATACTTAAATAACTTATAGAGAAGTTTTCAAGTTGATTTTTTATCTAGAGAACATCCATCGGTTTGCAGCTGAGACATATTCAACTTCGATTGTTGATAGAACAATCATGTTTTGTTGTATACACGACCATCTTATTAAAGCTTCTCTAAGTAACTGACATGTCCACTTGTGCGTTTTTTTTTTCCCTCAATTTTATCTCCTGCATAATTAGCGTTGCAATAAGCTACAAGATCAAAATGAGAACCTTTTCTATACCAAAGATAAAACCAAAGATCCTATCATACCCCTATATTATGTTTCATACGTAAATTTTCCATTGTCATTTTCACACATTTTCTCATTAGTTGAACCAAAGATAATATCATCGCCATACACTTGGATAATAAGTAAATCATTTTTTTTATCAGTTTTCTTAAACAATGTAGTGTGAATTTTTCCTCTAGAAAATCCTTTTTTGGTTAAAACAGAACGTAATCTTTCATACCATGCTCTTGGAGCTTGTTTTAATCCCTATAGAGCTTTGGCAAGTTTGTAAACATTATTTGGTTTTCATTGATATTCAAAACCAGGGGGTTGTTATACATAAACTTGTTCATTTAAAAAACCATTTAAAAAATCATTTAAAAAACCATTTAAAAATGCATTTTTAACATCCATTTGAAACAACTTGATAAGTTTATGAGATGCATATGCAAGAAGAATTCGTATGGCTTCTAACCTTGCAATTGGAGAAGAGGTTTCATTGTAGTCTATACCTTCTTGTTGATTGTAACCATGAGAAATTAACCTTGCTTTGTTTCTTACAACCTTACCTTCTTCATCTAGCTTGTTTCTGAATACCCATCTTGTTCCTATGATGGTTTGATCTTGAGGACTTGAAACAAGAATCCAAACTTCATTCTTTTCAAATTGAAGAAGTTCTTCCTTCATTGCTTCAATCCAAGATTGATCAACTATGGCTTCTTGAATTAATTTTGGTTCAATTTAGGAGATCATTTCCATGTTGTTGTTCATATCATCCTTAAATGACATTCTTATTCTAATTCCATCAGTTGTATCTCCAATGACTTGATTTTGAGGATGGTCACTAATCGTTCTCCAGATTTTAGGAGGAGAATGAAACGAAGATTGTTTATCAATTTGGGTTTCCTCGGGAACATTTTGCTATTGCGGCCTATAATGTTATTCTTCTTCCTTATCTCTTGTACTCAAATCAAGATCATCAAAAAAACATATGGATGTTGATTTCAACAATTTTAGTTTTAAGATAAAAAAACAAGATACCGTTTAGAATCAGTTGAGTAACCCAAAAATATAGCTTTGTCCGATTTTGCATCATGCCTTCCAAGATTTTCTTTGTTGTTCAAAATATAATAATAACATCAAAAAATGTGAAAATATGAGATGTTTGGCTTTCTATTTTTCTAGATTTTATATGGTGTTTTGTTGATAACTTTTCTTATTGATATATAGTTTAACATGTAGCATGAAGTATTGATAGCTTCAGCTCAAAAATATTTTTCAAAACATTCGACTATTCTAAGATAGTTCTTGCAATTTCTTGTAAGGCTCTATTTTTTGTTGAGGATTTCTTGCACAAGATAGATTATGAGAAATGCCAAGTTCATCAAAGAATGTTTTAAAAGAGTCATGTATGAATTCTCCTCTTTGATCACTTCTTATAGAAATGATGCTGAAATCTTTTTCATTTTGTACCTTTTACAAAATATTTTGAAGGCATCAAAAGTATCATCCTTTTGTTTCAAAAATAACACCCAAGTGTAAATTGAGAAGTCATCAACAATAACAAAACTATACTTCATTCCTCCTAAACTTGTTGTTTTAATAGGGACAAAAGTACTATGTGATGTAGCTCAAGGATTTTAGTTGTGGAAATGAAATCTTTTGAATGAAAACTTTTTTTAATGAGTATGATTCAAATGATGTTAAGTAAGTAGATATATTGTTGGCAAGATGTGCATTTTACATGTAATCCATATAGGTAGTTGGAAAAGCTAAAGGAGATGTAGTAGTTGTAGTTTCGATTCTAATATTTAAAAACCCAATTTCAGTCATTGGAATGATGGGTTATTCACTCACGGTCCTTGGTGTTGTACTTTACAGCGAAGCCAAAAAGCGAAGCAAGTGATCATGATCATGTGACACATTGTTTTTGCGAAATGCAGTTGTGAATTCTCTATACTTTGACAACCACAAGATCAGAAACATGATGTTTCATATTCTATAAGAGAATTCTTTTGGCCCCACATGGAAATCCAGTCTCATTGAAGGAGGTTCTCCTTTGTATTAACAACTGTCCAGAAATAGCTCATGGTACGAAGTTCAAGGCATATTGAGGAATTTCTTATAGTCATTTATTCTTTGAAGAAAGAATTGTAGAATTGGAGGATCTCTACTCATTTGTTATTTACAATACTAACATTTGTTTATTGATGAGAAAATTCATATTTTTTTATTGTAGTCTATAGTTCCTAATCAGTTAGTGTAGTTTTTATGGTTTGTAGAGACATACATTCTCCTATTCAAAACTAGCAATTACTGCAGTAATTATTTTTAGACAATGAAAGTAAGGTAGATAGACAATCTGGAAGGTGTTAGCAACTCTTAAAATAAGTTCATAACTTTTTAGACAATGAAATTTAATAATACAAATTAAAATTGAAATTATCACAAATCAATCAGAAACATGATTAGAATCAAAAATCACAAATACAATAAAGCATAATCAAAAAATTAGAAAATAAATTTCTTACGTTGTGGTTCGCGATAGCTGGCGAGACGACAAGCAATGAGGGCTTCACATTGCAGTTGTAGTTTAACGGTTTAAGAGAACTGATTGGCTTCACGTCGTAGTTGTGGACGTTAATTTGAGAGGTGATTAGCAACAAAGGATGGTTTCATGATGAATGACGGTGAAAGGATGGTTAACAACAAATGAATTCCGAATTAGTTGGCTTCGCGATTGTGAATCGTTATGAAATGAAGGTGAGGAGGGATTAGCATGAGACAAATGGTTTTACGATTTGTGGTAGGTTGAGAAAGAAAGAGGAATTGATTGAAGGTTGAGTTTCTGCTAGACAAGGAATGGTTGACTTTGTGGGTTGAGAATGAAGGGGGTTTTAGGGTTTCTGTAAATTAAAAAGGAAAGAAATTTGTCGAGGACAAATGGATGTCTGGGCCAATTTCAAACTTCTCTTTCTTATATCTTTTTTTTTTTTAAATTAGTTTTTGCATAGTTATTTTTTCTTTACATATTTTTCTCACATTTTAATAACTATTTCACATTTTTCATTTTTTATTAATAAAGAAAATAAAATTATGTAATTAAACAATAGTTAGTGACTGAAATTTTGGTCGCTAAAATTTAGTTGCTATTTCAGTCTCTAAATTTTATTAGCGACCAATTTAGTGATGAAATATTATTTAGTTTCAAGGTTCAAAATTTCAATTTCTATTTCGGTCGCTACTGTGAAAGGAAAATTTTCTATTAGTGATAATTAGCGACTAAATTTTTTGTCGCTAAAATTCTATTGATATTTCAGTCTCTAAATTTCATTAGTTATCGATTTAGTAATGAAAAAATATTTAATTCATAAATTCAAAATTACGGTCTCTATTTCGGTCGTCACTGTGACTGAAAATATTCAGTCTCTAAGAAGGTCACTATAGGCGAAATTTCTGGTAGTGAATTGACGTGGTGTGAGTGATTGATCTAGTATTATTTTTTGTGAGGGAAAATCCTGTGTTGTTGGAGCTTGTGTATTATGATGATAAATTTTGAATGTAATATATGACTATGGAAATATGCGTTGATGATATGTACTTGTTAACTTATGATGTTACCACGTTGATGAATATCATGAAATGCATATTTTGTTTAATTGAATAGTGATGAATTCGACCTGTGCCAATGATGGTTCTCTTAATGGAGTGAGTAACCTAAAACAATGAGGGGAGAAGTACAATTGAAAGAGACTAACAAGCCTAGTGATGTTAGGGAAGTACAATTGAATGAGCCTGATCTTGATCGTCTACTGTTGAGCCTTAAGGCAAGATTGTTAGACCTTGGAGGTATTTGGGTGGGGAATTACTAGGTGACTTGGAGGTAGAACTCCAAATGTCAGGAGCTACCACGCAACACAGGTTTATCTCGATTGTCGCGTATATGTGTCTCAGGTTGAGTTGATAGGATCTATGAACACAAGGCCGATTTGAATTGTCTGCCCACTTGAGTGGTGGCATAGTATCAAGCCTCCTAACTAAGTACTTCAAAGTTAGAATGATACCAAAGAAATAGAATGAGTTTAGACTATAAGAGCATGTATAACATTACTTGACTTTTGTGTTTACTTACTTGATTTTGGGATTGTATCAATGTAATACCTTGATTATTCTTCTTGATTGTGATTTCATATTATACGGTATTTAATATATTTTACGTGTTCCTCTCAATTATTTTATACTATTACATGTTTTCGAAACTCGTCCTCTATTGCTTGTGTTTGTCGCTTGCGATACCGCATTTATTTTAGATTATCGGTTGGTGATTTACGTTCTGATAGGTAATACTAGGTGTGAGTAATTTCTCGTATTTTGTGGAGTTTTGAACTAATTTAGATTTTTGTAAATTCGATCGATCAATTGTGTTATTTTTATCTTTTATTTGGAGATGGAAATTAATTGTCTCTAAGTTTAGAATATGTTTTTATGTCATAAATATCTATTTAATAAACCTCAACTATATTTGATATTCAAGGATTTTTAATTTAAATTTTTAATGCAAACATTTTGTGTAAGTGTGAGTGTGACATCCTGAACCTTTTAGTTTTGAGGGGTAAAATTATACTCTATTTTGGAACTCGTGCAAACCTTTTTTAAAACTAATGTATTTTACTTTCTATATCAATTTGGGTTTAGGGTGTCACACCTCACGCCGACCTTTGCACTTCCCCTTCTGATGATTGCATTATATGAATTCTGGACATTTGTGAACCAAGTTCCACCACGATCCTTTCGGCACACGATTACGACATACTTTCCTGTGATTGGAACAAATACGATGATTGTCTTATTGCCACCAGATCCACAACTGACCATCCACAAATCAACTGCAGCTTTGCGAACTCCATTGTTCATACCACCGCATGCAACCTCACTATGATTTTATAATCGACATGGCTAGGTTTTTATTGCTCAATTAGTGTTTGATTGGGATTAGCTTGGGGTTTCTATCATATGGGTGAAACAATGGTAGAATGAGAGGATATTTTATTTGGGTAAAAATTAAAAGCAAAGAGAATTTTATTTGGGGTAAAAATGAAAAACAGAAGAGGGGATGTTTCTACATGCTCAAATTTGGGTGAAGTGAATTTTTTTCCTTAAGTCCTTTACCTACAACTTTGTTTTTCACACATATGTAAGTAAATTATACTTATAGTTAAATGTTACCGTAGGTATATGTCAAGTTTTTGTAGTGATGTAATTATGTGTGTTAAAAGGTCAGTTAATTATAAATATATAAATAATTAAATTTTTCAATTTAAATTTTGAATATTATAAAATTTGTACATAAGATAATTTGTTGATATTTTTTAAAATATTTATGCTCAAATTATAAACATTATTATATCAGAAACTGTATCAATAAGAAAATCAAGAGGATTATATTATACACCCCACATTTATACCAGTCACCCCCTCAAGACACATAAAAGTATAGTTTTACCTTTTTAACCATTTATGATAAGTTTCAAAATTGATAGTTTCAGAAGTTTCATATTTTTAAAATAAAGATTACATTTCAAAAATTCAGAAAGTTTCGAAATCTAAAAAGTTTCAAAAGTTTCCAAATCTGGAAATTTTCGAAATAAGGATTACATTTTAAAAATTTAGAAAGTCTTCAAATCTGTAAACTTTCAAAAGTTTTCAAATTTGGAAAGTTTCAAAAGTTTTCAAATCTGGAAATTTTCAAAAGTTTTCAAATTTGGAAAGTTTCAAATGTTTTCAAATTTGAAAAGTTTCAAAGTATTTAAATATAGAAAGTATCGAAATTTTCTTATTTAAAAAATTTTGAACTGTTTGAAAGTTTCGACAATTCTGAAATTTTCTATTTCAGAAGATTCTAATTGTTCAAAAGTTTTGAAAATTGAGGAAATTATTATTTCAAAATTTTGGAAACTTTCGAATATTTTGAAAAGAGGGGGTGAAAAAATGATATGTTAAAAAAGTTATGGAGTCATAAGAAATACATCACTAATGGCTATATATAGAAGCATAGGTTTAAACAAATATTCTATCAAAAAATGGAGACTACTAGATATTATTCTCTAGCAATGGCATTCTTGATGGCTTTTTTTATCATATCATCAGGTCTAAATCCAATGAGGAATTTTTTGTGTGTAGTATCTTTTGATTTTTATCTTATTTTTTTAATTATGAATTTTGATTTTTACTTATTCTAGTTTATTTTGCAATCCTTTAATTGTTGCATACGTATTCTTATGTTCATGTAATATTTACGTATGTAGATATGCTTATGGAAACACAAGCCAAGACTCCATACATATTCTTTTGTGGCACAAGTGATGATTGTATCAATGAAAACTATAAGTGTCCACCCCCAATGATTCCTGATTGTGTTGAAAATTCGTGTACTTGTAGTAATTAATTCCACCTAGCCTCCATCAATAAAATTCTTAATCCAACAATTAATAATTTACAAATTGAGTAATGGCATATTGTGAAACAATCAATCATTTTATGAAATTATGAAATACTCATGTTTGGATGAAAATAATTGATTAGATAGGATAACTACATCATTTTGGATTCAAATTTGTATTCAAATCTTTTGAAATGATATAAAACAGTTGGATTGCTTTCATTTGGACTATCATAGTCATTTTTATATTGTTTTGTGCTAAATATCAAAATATTTGAATATCTTATATTTGGAAATCAGAAAAGTAAACATACGTTTTGAGAGAAAAAAAAAGTCTAATTATTTGATACTTTAGAATGAGTAAATTGGTGTTAATCTAATTATCTCTAAATTTTTCTTCTTTTTATCACTTCAATACTTTATATCAATATTTGTTCACAATATGTCATATGGTTTATATCCCTGAACTCTCTATCAACAATAAGTTGATTCAATTAGAATTTGATTTAGATTCTTTGAGCAAAGTCTGATTGAGAAGGAAGAATTTATTGATAGATTCTTTGAGCAAAATCTGATTGAGAAGGAAGAATTTATTGAAAAGGTTTGAACATTTAGTCTCATTATTTTTAATGATTCAT
>JBBPBT010000251.1:21371-34937 GCA_037974875.1 Cicer bijugum | reverse complement strand
TGTTCTCAAACTAAACACCCCCAATTTTACTTTATTAATTTTCTTATTTTTAGTGTTAATCGAATCAGAGATTCTTTTAAGACAATCAAACTTAATTATTTTATTTACTATATTATCATTTTTAACTTATTTTAATTTGAATATCAACAAACAAACTTTTAAAGATTTCAATTATATATTACGACTTTAACTAACACAGTAAATAGTCGCGTTGATAAAAAATTAACACAACATGTGTTTTTGTAAGGTTAATTTGTCAGTATACCGATAAAGTTAAAAAAAATTATAATTTCAAATTGAAACATGTAATAAAAGAGACCATTCGGAGTGAGGGTAAAATTTGAGTGATTTTATAGCAACATTTTCTCATATTATTTTTGTCTTACATATATTACTTCTGTAAATATATATATTCTCTCAATTAATTACTAACTCGCTTCAATATGAAGATAAATAAATAATTACTAAAATATAATTAGTTGTTTAAAGTTATTTGTGAGATCTATTTAGTAAATATTTTTCATGTGAGGGTTGGAGAGACAAGGTGTTTCTTAGTTATTATATTATATAAGTGGAACCTGTTATGAAATTAATTAAAATAAGAAAAAAATTAACATCCACTAAGTACTATAATCATAACACTCTCTTGGATGTTCATTAATGATGTGCCTCATTAAAACATTACTAGGGTAACTCCCGTGGAAAAAAAACTATAGTGAAGGAAAAAATTACAACATCTTTGTGAGGAAATTGCCTCATTATAAACTTTATCAATAAAACCCAATAGGACAAAACATTGTTGAAATTGTAGCCTTCATTTCTGCTTCTTGTATTATCCTCGGGTTCTGACTTTGATTCTAGATATGTCTCTAGTGGTATCCTCGAGTTCCGTTTTTACCTCTATTGGTATCCTCTAGTTTTGTTTCTATCCCAAGTCGTATCCTCTAATTCCCTCTTAGTTCTTGTTTTTTTTTCACCTTTGCACTTGCACATCTTTCTAACCCTTTTTTAGCCTATTTTGCTTTTCTATTTTTTTTCTTCTTAAAAAGTAGCAATTTTTCCTTGTGTTCACGCAAACTTTCCAGCCTTTTTTTTTTTTATCTCCTTTTGCTTTTTCTTTTTTCCTAAAATGGCTTCAACTTTTTCCATACAAGCAATAATAAGCAAAAACAAATCTTTTTTCCTGACTTAGAATAACAAATCTATTTTTCTTTTTTTGCAAAAACAAGAAATAATCCAAAATTCAATTTTAGTAAAAGCTTTTGTTAGTAAGATAAATGAAACATGAAATGAGTTAAGGAAGAATACAACAACTCAAAATAAAAACCAAATACAACTAGAGCAAATCAAGGAGTATAACAAATATTCAACTTGTGTGGTAACTATTTCTAAACTCATATCTATAACAATTTTATAATTTTGTTTAGTGTTACACCTCTAATTTGAATTTTGTTGTACCATAATAAGCATTTTAGTTTTGTTAATAGTTTTATTCAGTTCTTTCAGTTTTATTCTTTTGTTTTGTACTGATTGTCATTTTATTCTTTTATTAAATTATAGCCTAAGTAGAACCAACAATAACAACTATTGAAATTATAGACATTTGAAATTCATTCTTAGGTTATCATTATCATCTTTAATAAAATTAAAATCCATTTTATTCAAACTTGGGTTTAACACGTCAGAGTTGCGACAACATGACGATTTTAAGCTCTAAATAATAATTATCCTTTTAATAAAATAAGACCGACTGAGATGCGACATCTTATCAGTGATAGTTTAAGATGTCTGAGTTGTGACTCCATTGAATTCGAGAAACACAAAATTTTAGGCCGCTACTGAAGAAAAAAAGGGTGCATCATATATTTCTTTATTTATTTGTGACACCCTAAACTCCAAATAAATAAAAATTAATCTTCTTATTTTTAAAATAGTGAAAGTCTTCAAATAAATAAATATACAAACTTCCAAACATATATATATATATATATATATATATATATATATATATATATATATATATATATATATATATATAAAGGTAAAGTGTATCATGTAATCATAAACATGTCACATAATCCAAAATTTCCATCAAACTTAACAACTCGAAATCATAACAATACTCAACAAAATCCTTTTGAAGTACACATAAATAAGTTTAACATTAAGTGCAAATGTAGTCCCAACCCAATGTCATTATTAGAGCAGGAATTCCCAAAAGAAAAATACGCTCAAAATAATATGAACACAATGCATATAATAAAAGTCTTCAAGACAGGATGACTTCTGCCTCTCTGATGGTACTTGTCATCACCTGCAGCTTACAACTTGTATGCGTCCATCGTAAATGCCAAACACAAACAATGAAGGGTTAGAATCGAAATTATCTAATAGTATAAGATAAACGAGGAGAACACGCAATTAGTCAAATCAACACAAACAGGAGAAACACACAAGATCATAATATTAAAGGTTAATCTAAATCAATCACAGTAGAACAGTCACAAGGATGAAATGCTATGCATGTCATATACTCTATATTTCATCATCATTTGGTACCATTCTACTCTAAAGTACATGGTTTGGAGGCTTGATACTATGCCACTATAGGAATGGACAAACAATTCATTAATGGCCAAGTCCTCATATATCCCCTCAACTCAACTCGAGACATATAAATGTGATGGTCGGGGTACTCTTGAATTGCACAGTAGCACATGGCCTTAGTGAATAACCCACTGATCCACTTAGGAATTCCCCACTTCCCAACTAGAGGTACCCCCATGGCCTATCAGTCTTCCCTTACAGATTGACTGTACAACTCGATAGTAAAATGCAATCCTAGAGTTCGACACTTGGTACTATTATTTTATTATTAATTACAATGATTCAGTACACTTGCTGAAATGCTATCACGTTTTTGGCGCTGTTGCCGAGGAATGCCATATCACTATTGAATTTCATTTATTTACTAAATTGAAATTTTTCTCTTTGCAAATTTTTTTTTGCTTTTATTTTATTTTTAATTTTGAAAGATAAAAAATTATGTTTTAAAACTCCTTAATTTCTACGTAATTATTTATCTTTCTTTATTTTAAAATTGTTCATTACTTAACCTTGTATGTGAGGCCAGTCCTCAGCTGAACTTTTCTTTGATCCATAAATCAAAAAAACTGTGAAAGCAAATCGAAAAGAGGTTCAAGAAAGGAGAGAAAGGGAAATAAAATTAGTATTGGAAGAAGAGGATTTGGCAGATTTCTTCATATATGCCGTAATGGCTGATCGACCAACACCTGAATGTACCCTCGACAAGTATGGGAATTAAAATAGAAAACGTGCTTGATTTGCTATCTGTAACACACTGGTTACAATTAACAAGTTTGAAGTGATCCCCTCTCTATTCCAAGAGTTGAAGGAGATTCATTTTTCCAGTAAACATAACGAAGACGCCAATAGGCACCTCACAAACTTCTTTAAATTATGTGGAAATAGTGAATGTGTATGGTAGTTATGAAGAAGGCAAGATGCTGACACTATTTCCATTTTCATTGAAAGTGATGCTAAGGAGTGGCTTAATTCCTTTCCTACTGGTAGCATCACCACATGGGATGACCTTGAAGATATTTTCTTGGAACAATACTTTCCCCCAACTGTGTTCATTAGAAAAAGGCAAGAGATTTCCAGTTACAAACAGAAAGAATGAGAATTTCTTCGTGACACTCATAAGAAGTTCAAGAGTTTACTAGCAGGATGCCCCAATCATGCTTATGAAGACACCGCTCAAATGACAATATTTTGTAATGGTTTGAAGCCTAGCACTAGAATTAAGTTGGATGCTACAACAAGTGGTTCTTTGAATTACAAGACCGCATTAGAAACACGTAAAATTATTAAAATCATGGCATCAAATGAACAAATGATGTTGTATGACAGAGGTGGTGGGTTAACATGTGGTATATTGGAATTGAATGCTATGGATATTGGGTTGGCTCCAGGTAGGTCGCTCTCAAAATAGATAGAAGATGTTATCGCTGTTGAGATAAAGAAGGGGATGACAACTCTAAATATACAACCGCAAATGTCCCTTGTCAAATTATTAAAACATACAAGTTGTGACTTTTGTGGGGAGCACATAAAAATGGAGCTTGTGAAGCACCAGATGAAAATGATATAGAAGAACTAGAAGAGGTGAACTTTATGGCTAACAATGGGACACATAATAATCACTACTCTAGTACATACAATTCGGGTTGGAAAATCATCCAAATTTTCATGGAAAGATCAATAGGGTGGATCTCAAGGTCAATAAGAAGCTCAACCAACTCAAGCCCCACCTCAAAAAGCTGCTTGGGAGAATGTTATTGAGAAGTTAGTAAAAAACACAAGTTCTTTCATTGAAGAGTCAAGAGTCATCCAGAAAAATCACTCAACAAATAACACAAAGAGCGCTATTTTTTTTTTTGAGTGACAAATTTTCGATTCCTTGAAATAATGTCAACATTGTGACAACAAGGAATGGTAGGGTAAGTGAATCAATACAACATAAATCCAAACCGAGTGGCAGAATTTCATAAATCCAAATTTTTGTCTAGTGAAACACCCATATGGGGTGGTGGAAGATGTGTTGGTTAATGTTGATATGTTCATTTTTCCAGTGGATTTTGTGGTACTAGACATGGAAGAAGACAATGATATCCCTTTGATCTTGGGGAGACCATTCCTTGCAACAAGGAGAGCAATGATTGATGTGATGGATGACCCCTTAACCTTTAAGGTAAATAAGGAAATAGTTACATTCAATATTATAAAAGCCATATAATATAATTGAGAAGGCTGCAATATAATTGAGATTTTCAATTCGATATTCGATGAAGAAGTCGAAAATTAAGGACCCATTCTGGCGTTAGAAAAAGTTTTATGCCTACCCCAAGATGTTGTTAAAGATAGTGAAGATCCAAGAGTAAAATATTTTTTCCTCATGTTAGTAGCATCACCATCCAACTCCCCCCGCTTCCATACTACATCAAAGTAAGGTGGTATGTTTCAAGATCCTCCTTCATGTGTCAGATTTAACTAATGACCAGATTTTTTGAAACAATAATGTTCTTGACTTGAACATTATGTGTTTTTCTTTTATGTTGATAATGGTTGATCTATAGCTTCTCATTCTTGATTGTGATTGATGATCCTTGGTTTATGCACATAGACATCTTAGAGATATGCTTAACATATTCAGATCAAGATTGTCTTTGATCCGTGCTAACATCATGGTGAATGATGACCACATGCTACATATTGATCGTTAACATGCTAGAGATTGATTATTAACACGTTGGAGAGCGATGTTAACATTTTGGAACAGGAGTGTTAGAGAAGACCAAAAATTGACAGATGCCAAAGATAGATGAATTGGTCTTTTTTGGAGAGACAAAAGCAGGTGACATGATTGAAGTAAAATGGAATTAGAGTTGGGAACACATGTCACATAATGGATGATAGGATATGGGACGATATGAACCTCCGTGGATGTATGGTTAAATGAGCAGGGGTGGCTAGGGGGATTGGAGGGAAAAGGGAGAATGTTTGCTGGAAGTGAAGAACATTCTTGAGCAGTAATGAGAGATGTGTAGCTTCGAGAACGTTCTTGAGTAGTGGTTTTTTAGGATATGGTGGAGAATGATATGGAGTAGTGGTTTGAGGGGATGGAGAATGTTCTTGTGGAACAGTAGAGGGAGCACTAGATTGACGAGTAGGACGTTTGCGTTTGTTAATGGTGGAGGATAGTGCAAATTTTGAAATTTTTATTGTGGATGTTTCAGAAGATAGAGGGATGTTAAAATACTTAAATATCTTGGTAAGAAGCATGCCATAAGGGACTATGTTTTTCTTGTAGTCCTTATTTGTGGTAGTTATCATGTTTTGAATTATGATGTTTGAAAGATTAACTCTCTTGTAGTTAACAAGGTGATGGATGATCAATGCGTGATTGTAGGAGACAGGCTCATGACTCCCACAACGAGGAAAGATCGAGTGCTGAATGATGTTGTTGAAGACTTTGCAAAGGAGCTTTAGAGAAGTAGATATATAGTTTTTGCAGCCTACTTGAAACAAGATTACAAGGACTTCTTTCCTGTTAAGGTTTAGAACTGAGTACCAGTTCTTACCAAAAACAGAAGGACCATCATTTGATAGATCAAGAATGGATGCAAGAATGGCAGCAGAAGGAGAAGGAGAATGTTCTGGAGATGATGGAGAATATTCTCGAGGTTTTTGTGTTAAAACACTAGTTTTTCCTCGTTGGGGGGTTTTTTCAGTTTGTTTTTTTCCAAAAACTGAGATAGGGTGATAGTGGTTTTGACCTTTAGGGTTTGTGGCTTCGAGGTGGTTTTTGTTGGAGAAGGTCGAGAGGGTTCTATTGATGAAACAATATCGGGAATGGACTTCCTTTTTTGGTTAGGAGTTGTTGTCTGAGAGGGTTCAATTGGAAAGGAAGATGAAGATGGTTCAGATGGTTTGAGAGGGTGGGAAGATTTTGTTGGGTTTGGTGTAGATGGTTAAAAATCTTCATTATCAGAGATGACAAACACAATGGGTTTGGTGTGATTTGCTTTTTACGTTCCAATTCTAGTTGAGACGCGAATGGAACATCTTTTGGTTGCAACTTGTTTAGAAAATGATTTGCGTAGATGTGGAGGAACTAAGCACATATGAGGAGTGGGGCTATGGAAGAAAGGCAGAAGTACAATTGATAAGGGATTGAGAGAAATGAGATTAGGGTTTGAATATAGAGATGAGGACAAGTAGTACGAGAATTTGTTTTCAGAAGATTCTTTTGGAGGAGTTGGTCTAGGTGGTGGTGAAGGTGAACGATATAGAAATGGAGAAGCTGGTGGAGAGGATGATGAAGACGAAGGCGTGTTAGGGCAAGCGCTTTTCCTAGTGGACACTTTTGTTCGAGCCTTCTTGAGTTTTTCACAAAAGTGGTTTGGAGGTTTTGAGAAGATGATGTTGCAGTTTGGATGATGAAAAATCAATTTTATGTAGGATTAAAGATAAGTTTTATGCAATTTTGATGTTTGTGGAGGGAAAGTGAGCTGACAGATAATTGTTGAAAAAGAGTAAAATGATAGAGTTTGACACTTTGGCAGTTGCTTTTGCAGACAAGGGAACACGTCTCATTAATACCATGCCAAAAGCACTTTTGTTGATTTTGTTTGGAAAACGGAGAATGATGAATAAAAAAATGTTGAATGATTGAAACATACAAAGAACATCCTTGGTTTTCAAAAACAACAAAATTTAACGCAAAATCGCTGGATTTTTTATAATTCTCAGTTTTTTTATAAAATTAAAACTTTCCTCTACAAGAAGTTTGGTAAAATTATCAGCAAGTTGTTTTTGAGTATTTACAAAGATTAATTCAATTTCCTTTTTATTTACATGATCACGAATAAAATGATGTTTTATTTCTATATGTTTGGATCTTGAATGTTGAATTAATTTTTTTGGAAGCTTTGTATCACTTGTATTATCATAGTAAATTGCAATACTTAAATAACTTGTCAAGAAGTCTTCAAGTTGATTTTTTATCCAGAGAACATCAGTTTGCAGCTGAGACATATTCAACTTCGGTTGTTGATAGAACAATCGTGTTTTGTTTTATGCATGACCAACTTATTAAAGCTTCTCAAAGTAACTGACATGCTCCACTTGTGCGTTTTTGTTCAGTTTTATCTCCTGCATAATTAGCGTTGCAATAAGCTACAAGATCAAAATGAGAACCTTTTCTATACCAATGTCCAAGATCAGTAGTTCCAACGAGATATCTAAAGATCCTTTTAACTGTTGTTAAATGAGATACTTTAGCTGCATATTGAAATCTAGCACATAATCCTCCTACAAAAATAATGTCAGGTCTACTGGCAGTTAAAAAATAAAACGAAAGGTCCTATCATACCCCTATATTTTGTTTCATACGTAAATTTTCCATTGTCATTTTCACACATTTTCTCATTAGTTGAGCCAAAGATAATATCATCGCCATACACTTGGACAATAAGTAAATCATTTTTTTATCAGTTTTCGTAAACAATGTAGTGTCAATTTTTCCTCTAGAAAATCCTTTTTTGGTTAAAACAGAACTTAATCTTTCATACCATGCTCTTGGGGCTTGTTTTAATCCCTATAAAGCTTTGGTAAGTTTGAAAAAATTATTTGGTTTTGATTGATATTAAAAACCAGGGGGTTGTTATACATAAACTTGTTCATTTAAAAAACCATTTAAAAATGCACTTTTAACATCCATTTGAAACAGCTTGATAATTTATGATATGCATTGTTAGACATAAGGGAAATTGTTAGACATATGTTCGCTCGTTTTTGAAGTTATTGACAAACATACATTTTTGAAATAAATTTGACATTGTGAATTGAGAAAATTTCAAGAACATCAATTCAATCCTACAAACTTGAAACAATTGCTTGGAACTCAAGAAATCAACAAAACCTTGAAGGTCCACAAGCGAATCGATTAGTAAATTCGATTATGTAACAGGGTTGAATGATATTATACAGTCTGGTATTAATCAATCGATGGGCAAAATCGATTTGCACATCTTATGAAAAATCAAACAGGCTATCAATCGATCAGGCAAATCGATTGGTACACTTATTAGAAAATAAATTGTGCAAGTCAGAGAGCCAGTTTGCCACAAATCGATTGAACAGCTTTTTCAGCCATGAACAATCAACATTTGTGATCAATGAGGTTTGAAAAAGACTGATTTGAGAAAGATTGCTTTGAGAAGAAGGAAGATCAAGAAATTTGTATATTTGATATGTTTCAAATTCTGTAAATCTTTTTTCTGTAACAAATTACTTTGAGAAAATCCAGTTGTTACTGGTGGCGTTCTTCGGGGTTGAGGGTTGTCAACAAGAAGACGTTTGACTGGATTCTTGGTCAAGTTTATGGGACTTAAACTTGGGAATTCAGGGAGGGAAAGATAGAATAGGGAGAATAGTTTAAGATTGGTGCGAGGCACGCTGTAAAAATCTGTAAACTAATTCTAAGAAGTTCTATTGGATAGGCTAAGATCTTGTTGGATCTTGGGACTGGATGTAGGTCGTCATGAGACGGCTGAACCAGTATAAAAACCTGCGTACACCTTTTCTTTTCCCTTACCTTGTTTATATTTCTGCAATTATTATGTTTTTGATATTGATTGATTGCATGATAAAGTTTCTATGTTAAGTAACTTTGTATGATTAATTTTCTTAACATAATTGCATGAAAATCAACATCCATAATAATCATTCTTGTCTGATGCATTTCTCCATATCTATCATGATCCATATAGTTTGACATTCATTAGAATTGTTAATTAGGGACCTTATTCAATTTGGTGTTTAGTAAAATTTGAATTTATTAAACTGTTGCGCATATTGTTAGAATAGGCATTATTCTGCATAATTCTTCCGCAAATCAGAGGTCGTATACACCAACAATGCACATGCAAGAAGAATTTGTTTGGCTTCTAACCTTGCAATTGGAGAAAAGGTTTCATTGTAGTCTATACCTTCTTGTTGATTGTAACCTTGCGAAATTAACCTTGCTTTGTTTCTTACAACCTTACCTTCTTCATCTAGCTTATTTCTGAATACCCATCTTGTTCCTATGATGGTTTGATCTTGAGGACTTGGAACAAGAGTCCAGACTTCATTCTTTTCAAATTGAAGAAGTTCTTCCTTCATTGCTTCAATCCAAGATTGATCAACTATGGCTTCTTGAATTGATTTTGGTTCAATTTATGAGATCATATCCATGTTGTTGTTCATATCATCCTTAAAGGACATTCTTATTCTAATTCCATCAGTTGTATCTCCAATGACTTGATTTTGAGGATGGTCACTAATCGTTCTTCAGATTTTAGGAGGAGAATGAAACGAAGATTGTTTATCAATTTTGGTTTCCTAGGGAACATTTTGCTATCGCAGCCTATAATGTTCTTCTTCTTCCTCATCTCTTGTACTGAAATCAAGATAATCAAAAAACATATGGATGTTGATTTCAACAATTTTAGTTTTAAGATCAAAAACAAGATACCGTTTAGAATCGGTTGAGTAACCCAAAAATATAGCTTTGTCCGATTTTGCATCATGCTTTCCAAGATTTTCTTTGTTGTTCAAAATATAATAATAACATCAAAAAATGTGAAAATATAAGATGTTTGGCTTTCTGTTTTTCCAGATTTCATATGGTGTTTTGTTGATAACTTTTCTTATTGATATATAGTTTAACATGTAGCATGAAGTATTGACAGCTTCAGCCTAAAAATATTTTTCAACATTCGACTCTTCCAAAATTGTTCTTGCCACTTCTTGTAAGGTTCTATTTTTTGTTTCAACAACTCCATTTTTTTGAGGATTTCTTGCACAAGATAGATTATGAGAAATGCCAAGTTCATCAAAGAATGTTTTAAAAGAGGCATGTATAAATTCTCCTCTATGATCACTTCTTATAGAAATGATGCTGAAATCTTTTTCATTTTGTACCTTTTACAAAATATTTTGAAGGCATCAAAAGCATCATCCTTTTGTTTCAAAAATAAGACCCAAGTGTATCTTGAGAAGTCATCAACAATAAGAAAATCATACTTCATTCCTTCTAAACTTGTTGTTTTAATAGGGACAAAAGTATTATGTGATGTAGCTCAAGGATTTTATTTGTGGAAATGAAATCTTTTGAATGAAAACTGTTTTTAATGAGTATGATTCAAATGATGTTAAGTAAGTAGATATATTGTTGGCAAGATGTGCATTTTACATGTAATCCATATAGGTAGTTGGAAATGCTAAAGGAGTTGTAGTAGTTGTAGTTTCAATTCTAATATTTAAAAACCCAATTTCAGTCACTGGAATGATGGGTGATTCACTCACGGTCCTTGGTGTTGTACTTTACAGCGAAGCCAAAAAGCGAAGCAAGTGATCATGATCATGTGACACATTGTTTTTGCGAAATGCAGTTGTGAATTCTCTATACTTTGACAACCACAAGGTTATATGAGACAAATTTGTTAGCTGACTTTGATCCGAAACATGATGTTTCATATTCTATATGAGAATTCTTTTGGCCCCACATGGAAATCCAGTCTCATTGAAGGAGGTTCTCCTTTGTATTAGCAACTGTCCAGAAATAGCTCATGGTACAAAGTTCAAGGCATATTGAGGAATTTATTATAGTCATTTATTCTTTGAAGAAAGAATTGCAGAATTGGAGGATCTCTATTCATTTGTTATTTACACTGCATAATTAGCGTTGCAATAAGCTACAAGATCAAAATGAGAACCTTTTCTATACCAATGTCCAAGATCAGTAGTTCCAACGAGATATCTAAAGATCCTTTTAACTGTTGTTAAATGAGATACTTTAGCTGCATATTGAAATCTAGCACATAATCCTCCTACAAAAATAATGTCAGGTCTACTGGCAGTTAAAAAATAAAACGAAAGGTCCTATCATACCCCTATATTTTGTTTCATACGTAAATTTTCCATTGTCATTTTCACACATTTTCTCATTAGTTGAGCCAAAGATAATATCATCGCCATACACTTGGACAATAAGTAAATCATTTTTTTATCAGTTTTCGTAAACAATGTAGTGTCAATTTTTCCTCTAGAAAATCCTTTTTTGGTTAAAACAGAACTTAATCTTTCATACCATGCTCTTGGGGCTTGTTTTAATCCCTATAAAGCTTTGGTAAGTTTGAAAAAATTATTTGGTTTTGATTGATATTAAAAACCAGGGGGTTGTTATACATAAACTTGTTCATTTAAAAAACCATTTAAAAATGCACTTTTAACATCCATTTGAAACAGCTTGATAATTTATGATATGCATTGTTAGACATAAGGGAAATTGTTAGACATATGTTCGCTCGTTTTTGAAGTTATTGACAAACATACATTTTTGAAATAAATTTGACATTGTGAATTGAGAAAATTTCAAGAACATCAATTCAATCCTACAAACTTGAAACAATTGCTTGGAACTCAAGAAATCAACAAAACCTTGAAGATCCACAAGCGAATCGATTAGTAAATTCGATTATGTAACAGGGTTGAATGATATAATACAGTCTGGGATTAATCAATCGATGGGCAAAATCGATTTGCACATCTTATGAAAAATCAAACAGGCTATCAATCGATCAAGCAAATCGATTGGTACACTTATTAGTTTTTTTTAAGAAAAAGATTTTCGTAGCGTGGCGGTTTGTGAACGAGACAAATGGACACGACAGTGAAATAATCTGTTAAATAATTTGCTCGTACGTTGTCGGATCTGTCGCGACACAAAGGCCACAAACGATTGAAAGTAAATAATATGGTGTAGCGAGCGAGGATGAATTTCATCCGGCGGCAACAACCATTAATTCTAATCTTAAGGGTAAAAACATTTATCGGTTATAAATTTTTTTTTATTTGATAAAGACGTATTATGAATTTTTTTATTAAATTACAATATGACAATTTATTTTCTTGATCTATAGACTTCAACTAGTTATATTTTTTATTATTTTATATTACAAAGAAGACAATTTTTAGGATTAAACAATTTAAAAAATAAAATGAAAGCTTAACATATGAGTTTATTTTGATAAACAAAAAAAAATAGAAAGAGAAAAAATATATATATTAAAAAACAAAGATGTAAAATAAGAAAAAACTAATAAGCAGACTAGAGAAAAGAATAAGAAAATGGTACCTTACTAGACTGATTACTTCAAGATCAGATTCTCTCCATCTCTTTTGCTAACTAATCTCTCTATTCTCTCTATTTTTTTTGTACTCTCAGTTTGTCTTTCCAATTGTGCTCCCCTTTGTGCTCTTGTGGCAGACTATTTATAGATTTTTTGGTGTAGATTTCAAAAGACAAAAGAATAATTGTCAATTGATTACTATTAATCTATTTTTCGGTTTCTTTTCTTTTCTTTTAATTGACCACAATTATACCGATTCTTATTGTCATTGATTCATTTCTTCGGTTTTCTTTTCTATTCAATTGATTACCATTATTCTGATTTTTATGACTATCAATCAATTTCTTTTCTGTTTTTTTTTCATTTATTTTGATCATCATTGTATCAATTTTTATGACAATCAATTCATTTCTTTTCAGTTTCCTTTATTTATTTATTTATTTATTTATTTTTATATTTTAGAGAAGAATCTGAACAAGAATTAGAGGCAAACAAGAACCGAAAACACTTGTGATTGTTTAAAGCTTATATCCCTAATTATTTAATTTTATTTTTCATATTTCTTCACATATATTTATACATTTATTATTATTGTCATTATTATTATTATTTCCTTTTTTAATAAAAAGTAATAAAAAAAAATCGGACAAAATTAGGTGTCAAAAGCCTAATTGTTTATTTTTATTATTTCTTTTATTTTTTTATTATTATTTATTATTATTTTTTAATTATATATCTATTATATTTCATAAAACTTTAAAAGTGGCGGACAAAATTAGGTGTCTACAGCTGCCCCTCTTTGCTT
>JBBPBT010000240.1:5656996-5689900 GCA_037974875.1 Cicer bijugum | reverse complement strand
AATAATTGTTCGATCTTGTGGATTTGGAACAAGTGTCCATACTTCATTTTTCTCGAATTGGAGGAGCTCTTCTTTCATTGCATCAATCCATGATTGATCGATTATGGCTTCTTTAATGGACTTTGGCTCTACTTGAGAGATCATTGCCATGTTGTTGTTTGCATCATCTCTAAAAGACATTCTAGTTCTAATGTCATCAACAGTGTCTCCAATAATTTGATTTGGAGGATGGTCACCAATTAACTTCCAGCTTTTAGGAGGATTTGGAAAAGAAGATTGACCATCAGTCTTATTCTCCAGAAGATCGTTCTGTTGTGTCTGCTCAGATTGATCTTCTTCCTCTTCAACTTTCCTTCTTATATCAAGATCATCAAACAGAATATGTATATTGATTTCCACAACTTTGGTTCTTAAATTAAACACATGTGTGTTCCTTTAGATTCCGTTGAGTATCCTAGGAATATAGCTTTGTCTGATTTCGCATCGAATTTTCATAAGTTATCTTTGTTGTTTAAGATATAACAATGACATCCAAAAATGTAAAAATATGAAATGTTTGGTTTTCTATTTTTCCAGATTTCGTAGGGTATTTTATTTATTATTTTTTTGATTGAAACACGATTTAATATGTAGCATGAAGTGTTTATAGCTTCAGCCCAAAAATATTTTTCTACATTTGATTCTTCCAAGATTGTTCTTGCCATCTCTTGTAATGTTCTATTCTTTCTCTCAACAACTCCAGTTTGTTGTAGAGTTCTTGCACAAGATAGCTTATGAGTGATGCCAAGTTCATCAAAAAAATATTTTGAAGGATACATTGATGAATTCACCACCATGATCACTTCTTACATTGATAATTTTGGATTCCTTTTCATTTTGGACTTTTTTACAAAAAATTTTGAAAGCATTAAAAGCATCATCTTTTTGTTTTAAAAACAACACTCATGTATATCTAGAAAAATCATCAACAATGACAAATCCATATTTCATGGTGGTGAAGTAATTCAAGAGGTTTTTTGGTTGATATAAAACCTTTTGGGTGAAAGCTAGTTTTTACTTGTTTTCCTTTTGCACATGCTTCACAAATTTTATCTTTTTCAAAATTTATTTTAGGAAGTCCTCTAACTAGATCTAAATTAGAAAGTTTTGAAATTGTTTTCATACTCAAATGTCCAGTTCTCTTATGCCATATCCATTTGTCTTTATTTATGGACATGAGGCAAGATTCAACTGGTAATTCTTCAATGTATAGTATATAGAGATTTTTCTTTCTGGATGCAGAAAATATGATTTCTCCAGAATTTGCCATTCTCACTTCACATATGTTCGATTTAAAAACAACTTCAAAACCATTATCACAGAGTTGACTAATGCTGAGAAGATTGTGTTTTAATCCTTCAACATACTGAACATTATTGATTTTGGCAGAATTTATTTTACCTATGGTTCCTTTTCCTTTTATCTTAGCTTGATCGTTGTTTCCGAATGTTACAGATCCTCCATCCTTTTTGATAAACGACATGAAGCAGCTTTTTTCACCCGTCATATGCATTGAACAACCACTGTCCAAAAACCATGGCCTTTTCTTGATATCTAGAGATCCGTCCTACATAGTGTGTTAGATCATTCTTAGGTACCCATTTGTGTTTGGGTCCTGAGGAGTTAGCTTTGAAATCTGGTTTTATATTGTTAAATGATTTCTCAGAATGATCAATCTTAGACTTAGAAGAACCTTCTTTTGAAACTTGTTTAAAAAACTGAACGTTGGTTGTTTCTGATATGCCTCCAGATTGATCTAAAGATCGTTCTTTTAGTTTCTTAGAAAAACTTTCTTTTACTGTCAAATGATTTTCTGGTTTGAGGTTCCTTCTGTTCTTGTTTTTTATATCCCTTTTTCTAAAGTAACATGCAAATTCTAAATGTCCAATTTTGTTACAATATGAACATTTGATTTTGCACTTTTCTTCTCTTAATTTAGGAACAAAGAAGGTTTCATACATTTTGGTTTTTTGAGTTTTGTCAAAACCAAGCCCAGCTTTATCAAAAATTCCTACTTGAGATCCCATGATTTTCTGAAATGTTTCAGTTGCCTTAATAAAGTTTTTCAAATCATTTTTAAGAGTTTCAACTTCAGCCTTGAGAAGATCATTCTTTGTCTGTAAAGATTGATCTTGGCTTATGAGAAGATCGTTCTTTGTTTGCAAAGATAGATCTTGACTTTCTGGTTTTTTTGTTTCCAGATTTATATAGTTGGAATCCTTCAGATTTTGAATGATTTCTTTAAGTTTGTCATTCATGATCTGAATCTTTTCTTTCTCTTCTTTTTCTTTGTGAAATTTTTCTTTAAAAGAACTACATTTTTGAATGAGAAAGTTTGAATCATTTAACAAATTATCAAATTCAATTTCCATTTGTTTGCATATAAGACATGGTTCAGAATTTACCTTTGGTTCTTCAATATTTGCCATTAGACACAGATTGGCTTCTTCAGGTTCATCTGTTTCTAATTCATCAGATTCATCCCAGGTTGCCATCATGGACTTCTTTTTAAAAGGAAATTTCTTTGGTCCTTTTTTGTTTGATGGGCATTTGATTTTGTAATGTCCTTGCTTGTTACATCCAAAACAAGTGATTTTGCTTTTATCAATCTCAGCCTTGAAGTCCTTTATGTCTGGAGAGCCTTTTTTGATCTGATCTCTTCTCCTCATCATTCTTTGTATTTTTCTTGTGAGAAGAGCAATTTCTTCAACAGCATCTTCTTGGCTATCTTCTGAATCACTTTTCTCATTTGTTTGTTGAATGTTTGGTGAGCTTTGAGATGCTTTTAAGGCTATTACTTTGTTTTTCTTCACAGGCTTATCTTCTAGTAATAATATTTCATGTGCCCTTAGAGTTCCTATAAGTTCTTCTAAGCCTAGCACTTCAAGATTTTTTACTTGACTTATAGCTGTCACCATTGGTCTCCATATGGTTGGAAGACATCTCATAATTTTTCTTACTCTGTCTTGTACTGAATAAGCTTTTCCAAGGGAACGCATTTCGTTCACTATAGTTGTGAACCTCGAATACATTTCATCTATTGTCTCTCCTTCATTCATTTCAAACAATTCGAACTTTCGTATACCAATATCAATTCTTGTTTCCTTAACATGACTTGTTCCCTCATGGTGAGTTCGCAATGTGTCTCATACCTTCTTGGATGTAACACATTCATCAACTCTTTCACTTTCTTCCCTACTTAAAGCTAAAAATAGTTGAACTTTTGAGTTTAAGAATACCTTGGATTTTTCATCTGTTGTCCAATCTGATTCTTTCTTTTCAGCTGATGTTGGATTGTTTTGATCTACTCTTGGTGTAAAATTTCCATTTGTGATGATTCTCCACATACCTGTATCTTTTGATTTTAGAAACAGTTGTATTTTGCCTTTCCAAAAGTAATAATCTGAGCCATCAAAGTATGGTGGTCTGTTTGAAGACCCTCCTTTAGCTATATATCTAGCTTTTGACATTTTTCGTCCTAAATCTTTTACTCTAACACTTTGTAGGTGTTTAAAGTTTAGAGACAGGCTCTGATGCCAATTGAAGTAGAAATATCAATTATAAGGAAGAGGGGTTTGAATTATAGTTGTCTCTTTTTAAAAATCCTGTTTTAAAAATTTAGATCTCAGGTTAAGATTGTTCTTTGCAGTGATGAAGATCAATCTTTACTCAGAAGATCAATCTTTACTTTGTAGAAGATCAATCTTTAGATTGAAAAAAGTAATATCAGTTTTACCAAAATATGATTGTTCAAAGATAAGCAAATAGAGAGATAGAAAGAGTACACAGAAATTTTATCTTGGTTCACCCAAATACGTCCAGTCCTCACAAGAGTGAGATTTTCCACTATGTGCTCAAAGGCAAGATTGTTCTTTGATGTACACACTTCCTCTACAGATCAATCTTAATCTTTACACAATTCCTAACCTTTTATTTAGAAAGGATTTCTACCTTACTGTTTGTAAAGACTTTGACAAGCTGTCTTTCAAAGTCAAAAACATCCTTAAGTTACAAAGTGATGATTTTGAGGCTATTTAGAATTTGATATTTACTCAACACTTGTTTGAGAAATATATTCTGTTGATGAACCAATATTTTGAATGATTACTGTACAAGAAATAAACACAAAACAACAAGCTATAAGAAAAGGGATTGAGACACTTGAGTATGATCGAAGGAATTGATCTTTTGCTTGGTGCTAATTGTTGTGTTTTGTTCTTCAGTTTCCAGCTGTATTTATAGAGTTCCAGAGGGCTTAGGACAGCTAATATGGCCGTTTGATCTTTGTATTATTGGCAGAATATACAGATTGATCTTTGTCTTCAAAAGATCAATCTTTTTGTCAATCTTCATTCTTTAAGAATCAATCTTTTGATACCTATCTTATCACACTCAAATGCACATGTTAAAAGTCAAAACATTTAGAATCATAATTAATAATCTTGATTAATCTTTTGTTTTATTTATCATCAAAATATTTAATTGAGATTTTGTCTTAACAAAAAATGCAAGTTAAATTAACATAACATTTAGAATCATAATTAACAGTCTTAATTAACGTTTTGTTTGTTTTCCTCAAAACATTAAATTGAGATTTTGTCTCAACAGTTGGGTCTACTTGCATGTATCTTGACTTTAATTTCTCTCATAGTTGCTTTGCAGAAATGCTACTTTGATATATATCAAACAAGGAGTCAGACATGCCGTTGAGAATATGACCTATGCATATATAGTCATCATTTTCCCACTTCTGTCTTTCTCTTGTTTCTGTTTATGCTTCCACTTCCTTTTCTAGTGGTTTTATGGTGTTTAGAACATACACCACCTTCAAAGTTATAATGAGGAATTTCATCTTTTTCTGCCAACGGATAAACTTTCTTCCATCGAGTGATGCAGCCATTGATTGAAAATAAAATTAAATCTAAAGATTGTTAGATTTGTTGGTATCAATTGTTGCACGACTTTAATAATTAATTTGTTGATGAAGATTATATGTAGCAAATTTCAAAGCGTGTTGTTACACTAGCCTTTAGTTTTGATTCGCCCTCGCAAATCGGATGCAAAAAGGTACAACTTTTGGTTTTGCCATTCAATTGCGTATTTTTGTTGACCTTACCGTTAAACATAAGATTCACAACCACTAAGTCAACAAATCTATCATATCAATTAAAAATGTTCATACATATATATATTCACCAATATTTTGAAAGTATCTCACAGAGTTCTATATACAAGTACAGATAGATAAGAATTAGACATCTTATCTTATTGTAATTCAAACACATTTAAAATACATCCAAATTCGAGTGTATTAAATTAAGTGTTTTTGTCGTGCTCAAATTAACCACTTAAAATAATAATAATAATAATAATAATAATAATAATAATAATAATAATAATTGTTAAAATATTATATTAGAATGTAAATAATTAGATTAGATGGGGTGTAAGTATTCTAGTCCGTTAGTATTATAATCTAATAGTATTTTTATCATTATGTTTGTTTAATACTCATAGTCTATATAAAAAACTTTCGTTGTGTAGTTAAATCATACGGGTTATTCAACATGTTTCTCAATACTCTTCGTATTAACATGGTATCTAGAGTTTGTTGAGAGACAATCTTAATTGTCAACTACCCTGTTGATCCACTATCTCCAGTGAATATTTTTTCCAACAAACCGTGTTCTCAACTCTAATTTCTTCCTCCCTACCTTTGATGCGATGATTCCTCAATTTTTATCCATTCGTCCACGCATTATCGTCACGGTCGCTGCTGTCTCCAATGATTTTTTCGATGAACGACCAATCTAGCAGTGTCGTACAACCCATATCGGCCTACCTCTTTAGACTTGTCGTCATAAAAGCCTCAACGGACCCACAAGCGCCTATACACGCCCACAGCCTCCACGCGTATGAGATTCACCCGTTGCTTGCAACCACCGCATGTGAAGGCGCGTCCGACATCTATTCATGGTGTCACTTCTTCCGTGGCACTCGCATCGACCTTAAGAAATTAAAACTCAATTTAGAATTTCTATTTGTACCTTAAGAAGAGATAATGCTCGAGAATATTTGTCCCATCAATTTCAAAATTTTATGGCTTCCAATGGTATTATACAATAAACATCATGTCCTCGTACACCCCAGCAAAACGGGGTAGCCGAACGTAAAAATCGACATCTCATTGAAACCACACGAACCTTACTTATCCATGGCAATGTTCTATTTCATTTTTGGGGGGATGCAGTCTTAATGACATGTTACCTTATCAATTGTATGTTGTCTTTTGTCCTTAATGGCAATATCCCTCAATCGGTCCTCTTTCCACATTCCTATCTTCACCCACTACCACCCTGTGTCTTTGGGTCCATGTGTTTTGTCCATAATTTATCTCTTGGTTTGAACAAACTATTAGCTCGATCACTCAAATGTGTCTTTTTCGGTTATCTTCTGTCGCCAAAGGGTTGTCGTTGTTATTCTCCTGCACTACACCGCTATGTTACATCAGTCGATGTCACCTTTTTTGAGTTTGTACAATATTTTAAATCTACCCAGATAGGTATTGAGCCCCATTAGGACATTAATTTCAAACCTCATCAGGTAGATATCCCTATTCCACCCACCTATATTCCTATCGAACTTGTCGAGTCTTCCCCCCAACCTCCACAACCACTACAAACATATCAGTGTCGTCACCTACCCTCTATTGTCCCTGTTCCTATTCCCATTTTAGACTCTCCTCCGACACAACCTCTAGATTCAGCCCTGCCACCTGATCATGATATTCCCATTGATCTTCGTAAGGATCTTCGCACAACCCGTAATCCATCTCCTCATTATACTAATTTGTGTTATCATCATCTTTCTCCTTCGCATTACACTTGCTTGTCCTCTTTGTCTTTTGTTTCTATTCCTAAAACTACAAGTGAAGCATTATCCCACCCTAAGTAGAGGCAAGCAATGCTTGATAAGATGTGTGCTCTACAAAGCAGTGGTACATGGGAACTGGTTTATTTACCTCATGGGAAGTCTTTAGTCGGGTGTCGTTGGCTCTATACAGTAAAGGTAGGCTCTGATGGTAAGATTGATCGATTTAAGGCTCGTTTAGTAGCCAAGGGATATACTCAGATTTTTGGGTTGGATTACAGCGATACCTTCTCACCTGTTGCCAAAATGGCATTTGTCAGACTGGTTTTCTCCATTGCAGCAATTCGCCATTGGCCTCATCATCAACTTGACCTTAAAAATGCTTTTTTGCTCGGTGATCTTGAAGAGGAACTTTATATGGAGCAACCACCACGGTTGGTTGCTTAGGGGGAGTCTTCCACCATGGTTTATCGGCTAAACATGTCCCTTTATGGTCTTAGACAGTCTCCTAGAGCTTGGTTTGGCAGATTCAGCTCGGTAGTACCAGAGTTTGGTATGATCCGTAGTGAATCTTATCAGTTTGTATTTTATCGTCACTCTGCCCATGGATGCATCTATCTTATTGTTTATGTGGATGGCATTGTTATAATTGGTAGTGATCAACAAGGAATGCTCTAGTTGAAACAACATCTTTTAAATCAATTTCAGACTAAAGAACTTGGTAAACTCTGTTATTTTTTGGGTATTGAGGTAGCCTAATCCAAGGATGGCCTTGTAATTTCACAATGAAAATATATTATGGATATTCTTGAAGAAACAGGTCTATTAAATGTCAAGCTAGTTGATACTCCTATGGATCCAAATGTCAAACTCCTACCTAATCAAGGGGAGCCTCTATCAAATTCAGGAAAATATAGGAGATTGGTTGGAAAATTAAACTATCTCACAGTTACTTGTCCTGACATTTCCTTTGTTGTGTGCATTTGATTTATATGCTCCAACTTGAGGGGAGTGATAATATATTATATTATAATATAAATAATTAGATTAGATGGGTTGTAAGTATTCTGGTCTATTAGTATTGTTGTCTATTAGTATTTCTATCATTATGTTTGTTTAATACTCATAGTCTATATAAAGAACTTTCGTTGTATAAATAAAACACACGGGTTATTTACCATATTTCTCAATACTTTGTATTTAATAATAATATCAATTATTTAAATATTCTTATTAAGTTTTGGGATGCTCATTCTATAAGTCTATCGAAAGATTCTACTTTGTATCGATAAATATAAATTATAATTATTTTATTAGGTTAAATTAAACCTGGTAATTGTAAAGAGTATTGTTTATTTTTTACACTCCTCTCAAAAATAATTATGATTTCAACCATCTTCTCGAATATACACATTGTAATATCAATTTATATGTTATGATTTGGATAATCACTTAAAAATTCAACAAAATATATATATAATAATGAGTTTTCAAATTCTCAAAAAGTGAATCACTATTTCAAAAAAACTATTCTTGTTACAATAATGTGAAGGGCATTTGAGAAATTTGCCTTACCATATAGGTTAGACACGATCTTGGAATTAAGAGTTTGGTTTGACTATTGAAGAGCCACCAAAAATCGTGGCGGTAAGGAATTTCATGGAAAAGGATTGATTATCAATATCACTGTGGTCGTCAACAGTCAAACAACATAATTTATTGACTGGATTTTTTTCTTTAATCAATTATGGATGAAATGATAAAGTCTCATTCAATTGAAATCAATGTTTCAAATTCAAACTCCAAAATTTAGCTGCATTAAAAAATTTGCAAGAGATTTTCACTGTGATGTAATTCTAACCCACTTGATTCTAACCTACTTTAAAAAAAATCCCCAGGACATGTGATAAAATCTTACCAATGAATGGAGTTGATCAATAAACTTCCCATTTTATTTGCCCAACATGTCGAGATTGAAAGCATAAATGCTATGAAGGAATCTAAGTCCATCAAACTTAAAATAAAAAATAAAAATAAAAAATAAATTTATCCTAATTCAATTAAGAGTGGAATAGGTCAGATCGACCGACAGGAGCCCACATCCTAGTCTATATAAAGTTCAATTAAGATCATATTTTTTGTTTTTAAATAGATAAAAGGCCAAAAAATTTCAAAAATTCTATTTAGTTAAAAATACTAGACTACATGTTACATAATCTTTTGTTATATATATTTAATTTTTAGTAATTTACGCACATTATTTTTATTTATTTTTTAACATATTTAAATGTATTATTATAAAGGCTAAGAGCGTATGCAGTCCATTAATTTAATTTCAACTAACATTTTAGTCTTTTATCTTAATTATTTATTCTGATTTAGTTCTTTATTTTAATTTTAAGTAACAATTTGATCTTTTATATTTTAAAATATCAACAATAATATCTTTCTTTTTATGAAAATTTTCAAACAAAACTCATAAAATTAATTATTATCTTCAATATAATGCAAATATCATCAAATGCATAACTTAAATATTCAAATAAACTCATATTTTCATCTCCAACAACATCAAATAAATTATTTCTTTTTACACAAATATATTATTTGATTACTATTTAAAAAAAATAGACTTTGTGATATCATTTTAAATAAAAACTGTTTTTAAAATATTATATATAATTAATTCTTAATTTTATTTTATTTATTATTATTTAAGAACTGATTTTATTTTATTATTTAAAAAAAATGTTTTTAAAATATCACTTTCTTTGGTAAAGAAACTTTTTTAGAAAAACTGATAATACAAAAAACTTTAAAAAAGAAACAGAATTATTTTAAATTAAAAATAATAAATTAAATATTGTAATTTATTAATTAATTAATTACTAATAATAGGAGTTGTATGCGGTGACTGATAATCAGAGTTCCGTCGATGATTCTATTGTCGTCAACGGTAGAAAGCCTTAGAAAACCACCATCCAATGCCGTAGGATCGTCGAAGCGATGATTTCGCCGTCGGCCGGTAACCACCACCTTTTTTTAAAATTAATAATTCTGAAAGTCTATTTTTATAAAATAGTATAAAAACTGTTTTTTAGTACATAAAAAACTGTAGTCAACTAATTTAGAAGAAAAAATTGCAGTTTTTTTTCTAAGCCTTTGGTCTAAAAAAACAGTTTTTTTTATAATGAAAACAGTAGTTAGTGTCTTTTAAAAAAAGTAATTAAGAACTGTTTTTTATATTTAGTACAAACATTATATTCTTTTTTAAACAAAAAATAAATTTTTGCTTGCAAAAACAGTTTTTAAAACTAATAAGTAAAATTATTTGTTAAAAAATAAAATAAATTATTAATATAGATATTAATTTTTTTGGAATATTTTTTTAAAAAATAAGTAGATTGAATGTATATCCAATTATCCATCTATTAGGATAATCGATGGTTTTTATTTTTAGTGGACCGAACTGATCAAATTTTTTATGAAAAAATTTAGAAAAGTTTCCTTTGTACCCCACAATTAGCCTTGTACCCCCAAAATTTTTCAAAAATGCCAAAACTACCCTCAAGTTGTTTTTAACTATTTCAAATACAATAAAGGTAAAAAAAAAATTTCACTATTTTGCCATTTACCCCAGCCGTAAAAAAGATTTCCGGTAGGTTATAGTTTTCCGGTAGCTACCGGAATACTTGGACAAAGATTTCCGGTACAGAGAAAAATTCTGAAAATATCGTAAACAAGTTTTCCAGTACAGAAGAAAAATGTTCTGTACCGGAAAAGTGAATCCTCAAGTATTCCGGTACAGAAGAGGTTTCCGGAAAACTTCATGTATAAGTTTTCCGGTACAGACCCTTTTATTTTTTATTATTTTAGTTTTTTAAATTTTTTTTAAATTTTAACAGGTATGGATAATCCACTACTATTAATGGACAAAACATGCGTCGATACTACACATATTTTTGACACAGATCAGGTATGAATAAATATATTTAATATTAATATTATAAAAATAAATGTTTGTGAATAATTATAATTATTTAATTTCAGATATTTGATTCAAGGGATACTGTTGTGAAATGGGCAAAAGAAATTGGTATAAAAAATAAAGTTACTGTTATTATCAGAAGATCAGATATAGAAACGGGTGAGAAAGGACGGAGAAATAAATTAATATTATGTTGTGACAAAGGGGGAAAATACAAGTGTGCTGCTAGTTCTATTCGAAGTTCAACAAAAAAATGTGATTGTCCTTTCAAGCTTAGATCAAAACCATTAAAAGCTGGTTCAGGATGGATAGTTAAAGTAATTTGTGGAATTCACAACCATGAATTACCTGATACTTTGGAGGGGCATGCATATGTTGGACGCTTAGATGAAGAAGAAAGAAAGCATGTTCATGAATTAACAAAATATAATGTTGCACCGAGACATATATTAATCTCATTGCAAGATCGAGATAAGAGTAATGCTACTAAGATCTCACAAATATATAAACAGAAAAGTATGATTCGATTGCAAGTGAGATGTAATAGAACAGAGATACAACATTTATTCAAGTTAATTGAAGATGCAAAATATGTGTGCTGGAATAGAATGCATAAAGACTCTGATGTTATGAGAGATATTTTCTGGGCGCATCCATATTCAGTGAAATTGTTGAATTTGTTTCTGATTGTGTTGATTATGGACAGTACCTACAAAACCAATAAATACAGAATGTCATTACTTGAAATTGTTGGTATGACATCAACAGAGAAGACATTTGTAGTTGGATTTGCTTATTTGGAATGTGAGCGGGAAGAAAACTTTTGTTGGGCATTAGAGAGACTAAAAGAATTGTTTGTTGCACAAAATAAATTCCCTCATGTAATTGTGACAGATAGAGATCTTGCGTTAATGAATGCAATTGGCATTGTGTTTCCGCAGGCTGTTAATTTACTTTGTCAATTTTATATCGAAAAAAATGTTGGAGCAAAATGCAAGCAATATGTCTTAAAGGATAGACAAGAGTCAATATTAAATATGTGGAAAGACATTATGTATTCTAGTGATGAAAAAGAGTATATGATGCGCTTGCATATGTTTGAGCAATCATGTGTTGATACAAAAATGTTTGTTGATTATGTCAAAGAAACTTGGTTGACTCCACATAAGGAAAGATTTATTGAAGCATGGACAAATAAAGTGATGCATTTGGGGAACACAACGACTAACAGGTAAAGTAATATAATTGTATTATATATTGTGATGCATTTGAATTGTATTATATTTTCTAAAGTATCTGTAAAATTTTATTATAGGGTTGAGTCAGCTCACTGGAAACTGAAGTTAATGTTAGAAAATAGCATGGGTGATTTGTGTAAATGTTGGGAGGCTATAAACAACATGATAAGGTTACAACATAAAAGAATCAGGGTCTCGTTTCAAAAAAGTTTCTATGGTCAAGAGCATGAGCACAGAAATCCATTTTATCAGAGATTGAATATATTAGTATCCACAGAAGCACTAAGACGTATTGATGAAGAATATGAAAAAGTTAAGTGGGTGGGTACTGACACAACTATATGTGGGTGCTCTCTTAGAAGTACATATGGATTACCTTGTGCTTGTGAATTGGAACAATATAAATTAATGGGTGAACCAATTCCTCTAGATTTTGTGCATCTTAATTGGAGAAAATTAAGCATGGAATGTGAACTCACTCAAGACACAGAAGATGGATTAGAGTTGGATATGTCTACGGATATGAATGCCTTATGGAAACGCTTTGGATCACTTGATGTTATTGGAAAACGAGTGTTGAAGAGTAAGGTGCGTGAACTTGCTTTTCCAAGTACAAGTTCAATGTGTCCACCACCTGAAAAAGTCAAAACCAAAGGAAGAGTGAAGAAAAGTAAGGGTATGAAGTCGGATGGATATGATGTATATCGAGACCCTTCTTACTTTGAGCATGTTAATGCAACATATTGTGAAGATATTGGTTCCCAACCCTCTCAGTCAACAAAGAAGAGACAAGTCTCTCAGTCAAAGAAGAGACAAGTCTCTCAGTCATCTCATTATTCATCAAATTTGTTATGGAGACAATTTCCTGATATTATTCAGCCATACATTGATGACATATTTGACGTGGCAAGTGATGGAAATTGTGGTTTTCGCGCTATTGCATTATTGCTTGGTTTCGGTGAAGAGTGTTGGTCCATGGTCCGCAATAGATTGGATCACGAGATTGCTTCTCATGTAACTCCATATGATAGATTGTTCACAGGACGCATTAAAGAAATAAGAGATTCGTTGATGATATTCGGCTTAGGTGTTCAACCCATGGATAAATGGTTGTCCATACCTGATATGGGTTACGTGATAGCGACAACATATAATATTATTCTTGTCACGTTCGGTCTATCATTTTCAATAACTTTCTTTCCTATGAGAGGTTCACATTCAGGATTGACAAAAAATGATCGCATATGTTGTATTGGTTTTGTTAATGGAAATCACTGGGTTCTGGTAATTATTTTTATTTAATTTTTTTAGTTTTATTTTGGTAATTTTTGTTAATTAATGGAAATCACATAGGTTTTGTTAATTTATTTAATTTTTGTAGTTAAAGATGAAAGATGGATTTCCAATGTCAGACATTGCACCAGGTTGGAAGCAATATTGCACTGATGAGGCAACTTCTTGGGCAATAGCATACACAGGCCGTCTACAACACTGGGGATATTTATTAGGTCGGTTACCACGTGTTATCCAAAATGCACCTACAGAATCCGTAGATGCAATGTGTTTAGATGAACCTTAATGTTTTATCTTGATGACTTTAATGTAATCGACATTTCAATTGTTATTAATGTAAGCAATATCGCACTTGTTTTGTCATGCAGTTTAGTAATCGATATAACAATAATTTGTAATTAACAAAGTAACCGAAATGACAATAATTCATAATTCATAAAGTAACTGAAATAAAGTGTTCATAAAATAAAGTGTTCATAAAGTAGCCGACACTAACTAACATAACATAAAGTAACTGAAGTAACATAAAATGTTCATAAAATAACCGACACTAACTACTGTGATTACGTGACAAATACAAAGCTTTATAAAAGTGGACATATAACTCATCATCTGGACTAGCTTCATGCTGAGTCAACTTCTGCTGTATAAGATCACCGATCTGCTGTAGGATAGGTGTCGGCTGTGAAGTAGAAGCATCTGCACTAGTGGGCGGTACACTATAGTTCGGGACCTGAGGTACACCATCTGGTCGCACAAGCAATGGATGAGACACCTGATAGAACCACTCCAGATATCCATCTTCACACTCAGATGGATACGTAGCTGGACGAAGCTTGTGAAACAGGTCTGTCACTGTCGTGCAATATCCCAACCATTCCACGTCTACATCAAATAATCTAGCAGGATCTGGAAGTGGCGGTGTAGGAATATACTGGATATATCCAAACTGTCTCAAACACCTCTCTGGTAGATATTTCACTACAGTGCTACACGATCGGATGTGACCAGTATAAAGCGTGATATCATCAAAAGAAATGACACCCCTGTGATTCTCCCATGGTCTCCATATAACATCTGTCGGTGTCAATGCATCAATAATACTTCTGTATTCATCAACCTTATGCTTGCCCTGCTTGTAGCACCATCTATTCATTCGGGCAATGCATTCCACGTCAGCACCCTGATCACCTCTATTACAAATATTTGGAAAATATTCGTAAATCCAACACTGTTACAATGGCAAAATATTAAATAATTAATACTAATAATTAAATATAACAAATAACTTAAATTAATAAATTAATGCTAACAATTAAATAAAACATAAAGTAAATAAATAATTGATACCTGAAACAGCGTCATATATCCACCTAGCTGTTTGGTGTCATAATAGCAGGCATCTGAGAGGTAGTCATAAAGCACCACTAGTGCAACAGTACCCCATGCATATTTATTTGTACCCTCTAAATATCTGAATAATGGAAGGTATTTCGCATCAACTAGAGTATGACTCTTATCAGCGAAAATAGTACTCCCAACTAAATTCAACATATATGCCCTAGCAGCACAGTCAAACCTCTCTGCTGCACACTGCCTTCTGAACACATCCTTCAACCAATCCAGTCTATAGTGTGCACCTCTAGTCTTTTTGGTCTCCTCCCAAATCTCTTCCATGGTCACTCCTAATAGATGGACGGCAAGATTACACGCCGCTACTCTATCTACATCGGGTGGACTGTAGAACTCATCCCTAATAGGTAATCCGAGAAGATTGGCAACATCATCCAAAGTGATTGTCATTTCACCAAATGGCATGTGAAATGACGATGTCTCAGAATGCCACCTCTCAACAAACGCAGATATCAGGTTGTTGTCGATCATCTTCAAACTACCCCGTTGTAATGGGTTCAGACCTGACAAATTCACCCAATTCTCTATGGGTCTCGGAAGTACCGGCGGAGTAAATTGCTGCATTTTCTTCCCATGTGCAGCAATCTTCAACAAGGGTCGCTCCTGTATACAAAAAAAATATATGACATTAAAATTTAATTTATACAACAAATATCAATATCAATAAATTTAAATATTTTTAATGCATTATAAGTAATAATTAATTTAATATACCTGCCCAAACCATATTCTAGCTGAAACATGATAACGGTATCGTGTAAGGACAGACAAATTATAAGGCCCTCTAGGATATTGTGTCAGCTCACCAGGTCCCTCAGCTCGATCATGTTCCTCCTCCATATGCTCTCCCTGATGAGCAGGTGCAGCCTCCTCCTGCTCAACTACATCCACCTGCTCGTGCACCATATGCTCATGTACATCCACCTGCTCATGTACATCTTCCTCATGCACTATAGAAGGCTCCCCCTGATCATGATGTCCCTCATCGTCGTCTTCAATAATCATACGTCGTCTTCTCCTTGAAGTTGTCGGTCGAATCCTCTCTGGTGGATTCATCGGAGTCGATGTAGAAGTCTCAATGTCCCGTGTAACGCGTATGATTTTGTCGTCTCTTCCTCGTGCACCCACTGAAAAATAAAAATATTAAAATAAATAAACGGCAATAAAATAAAATTATAAGAAATAAAAAAAAATTAATGAAACTTCCGGAAGACTTGATGTCCAAGTTTTCCGGTGACTTCAGGAAATGTAGGCAATCAAGTTTGCCGGAACAAGCTCTGTACCAGATACCTCAAAAAAAAGTTTTCCGGAATACGCTCTGTACTGGAAAACTTCATTCAAAGATTTCCGGTAAACCCTTCTATACCGGAAAACTCTCATCCAACATTTCCGGAGTTGTGCTCTCTACCGGAATACTTTAATTTCAAGTTTTTCGGAAATTTTGGAAAAAAACTCACTATCTGTTCCGGAAAAGTGAAAATGTGAAATGAGATTTTTTGGCAGATTTTATTATTTATATGAGGGCAAAATAGTCAATTCGCTGTTATTTTGGGGGTATAGGTACAAGTCAGTGGGTAGAAAGGAAAATTTTCAAAAATTTAATGAATTATAAATGGACTAAATGATGCTCATCCAATGCCCATATTTGTCTGTTCGCTCTCAAATACATTCTCAGAAGCTAAGATCCAGTAATATATTTTACACTATTAAAAAATAAAATCCAATAAAAATGAAAAAATATTAGAAGTTGAATGAAGATTCACCTTAATAGATCGAGAATTTTACCTTTCCATTTATGGCGACATTAGAGATTTTGAAGGTCTTTGATTTGGATTAGAATCACCCTACATAAATAGAACATAACTTGTCCAAATACAACTGTGTTGTCCCTAAGCCGTGACCCATAGAATCGTAGTGTTAATTGGACTACGAGGCCCAATTGCTCAAAACCATGTCTGAGTATTTTTGTTATTGTTGTTTCAATTTTCAATTGGAAGCTTACAAGGGATTGGTATAATGCAAAAGTTATATGCCATATAATAGAATCAATTCAATTCATGAATTATGCATAATGAGTGAATAAAAAATGCATATAAGTTGGCCGCTGAGTACAATTTTTTACAATAATATAATATTAAATAAACATATATAAATATACACCTCAAAATCTCGAACTACAAACTTATATATGTGAGTAATAATGAATATAAATGGGCCAACTGCCAATAGTTCGCCTTAATTCTCTCTATCTCAGTCAGCAACTCAATCTTTCCTTTCTCCATAACTTCAATCCTTTCACTCTGTTCATTAACGTCAACAAATCTGGTCAAGATGCATTCCAACCTTGGTAGTAGGTTGCATAAAGCTTTTGATTTCTTGCACGAGATCAGGCCCAAAAAGCAATAGGCCAAAGATTTGAATGAGAAAAATCAAGTTATGATGATACAAGATTCCATATACCTATAAAATTGCACCTCAGTTCTCATCAAGGGCAAGATCAGCAGGGTCTCCTATCCAAGGCCTACCTTCCCTCCATCGGAACCTTATTCTTAGTTTGCCATTTGCATCTACCCCTACCACCTGTCCTTTGCTGGCATGTGTCTCCATCCCCCATCCCCACCGCGGCGATACCAGTCCATCTCTGATCCTTACTTTGTCACCCACTTTGAATGGCCTGACCCGTTCCATTTCCAATGCTTTACAAAGCCATAACCTCTCCACAAAACAGAATGCCACCCATAAATTATCGTCTTCCATCCGATGTACAACCCCAATGCTTGAATGACTTACTTCCCCCCAATGGTGGGTTGGAGTTGAAATTGATGCTCTAACCTTTACCCAGTCTCCAATACAGAGCTCCTTCTCTTCTACCACCTCCACTTCTGATGGGTCCAACATCCATGTTTTCGAACCCGCTGGAGTGTATATTCGAAGCTTTCCATCAGCATCAATTGCTTGTATAGTTCCAATACTAGCATGGGTGTGCCCTGACCATCCAAATCTAGGTTGTTTTACATATTGTTTAACTCTAACCTTCTGTCCAACGAAGAGTTTGTCAACTCTTTCAAGATGAGAACTAGGTCCTACCCATTTTTCTTGCTCCCCACAAAAGCCAACAAAAGTGCTTCTGTCAATTTCATCTCCTTCATACCCTATTCCTTGAACGACACCAACACTACCTGGCCCAATTGATTTCCAATTATTTGTGTTTTCTTTCAATCTCACCCATTCTCCCACTTCAAATATTTGTTCTGTCTGCAGATCTGAAGGATCACCTTTCCACAACCCCGGCAAACCAAAGAATGAGACCCTGACTTCTCCATCCGCATGAATGCTGGTTATAATACCTTGAGATTCAGGCTGAGCTCCTCTCCAGCCCCACCTGGGTTCAACCAAACCAGATCGGAACCTAACATACTGCCCAACTTTAAAGCTATGAACCTTTTCAACATCTGTATAATGAGTGATCCACTTCCCTTTACGGAAACAACAAGCCAACTCCAAATATCCAGAATCCTGTACACTATGCACAACAGCTAAACTCTCTCTCCCAACACTATTCCAGTCATAACTCGGTCTAGTTCCCAGGCTTGGTTTAGAGCGTACCCAATCCCCAACCTCAAATCCCGGAAGTCGTTCTGCATCTCCAGGAGAAACTTTCCACAAGCTCTGCCTACCAGCGACCCTCACCTACAAACAAAACATTTAAATCACTTATTGACTGTTGTAACCTCAAGATGAAATCACATATTAACATTGTCAATGAAATGTTTCATACAATGCTTGAGCAAACCCCACAATGGAAATGATCAGTGTTTTAGTATAATAATTTTCTCAATTTCTTACAAAAAACATACATAGCTAGGAGTCCCAACAAAGCTAAACTATCTACAAAACATTGATTATAGCCATATAAAGTGGCAAAATCCTCCCAGATAAATGCTATTATCTAGGCTTCGTTTATAAGCTTTAATACCAATCTTGGCTATCATCGTTTAGGTCCTATTTAGTTGTAGTTATGAAAGACACTTGATATGTTATAATTAGTTTGAAAATTATTGGTTTGGTTTCATGCAAAAATTAGAATATAGCAAAGAACTAAGCTTACATTGAGAGCACCATCCATGTCAATTCTCACTATTTTTCCAACAGTAGCCGGAGTTTCATTTGACCAACCAAGTCGTGGCTGAGAAACAGATTGCATCACATGAATTTCTTGTCCCACCTCTAAAGCAGGAACTTTCTCCACATCAGTGACTGAGCAAGAAAAAGGTTTACTTCTGAAGCAAAAGGCAACACCCATATCACCATCTTCTTCCAAGCTATGAATTACCCCAATACTGTTCCTTGTAATATCTTCCCAACCATATTTTGGAGAAGATACTGAAGCTTTCACTCTGACCCAATCTCCAACCTGCTTTCAAATATATTAATTAACAATTTAAATACAACAAGACACTAATAAAGCATTACTAATTACACATTAAATATACGGTAGCAAATGGTCAACATCAACCAAAAGAATTGTCACCTTAAAATCTTCCACCTTCTCCATATCTGATGGATCAGCTTGCCATGGTATGGGTCGATTTGGTATTTCTATTATTAAGAGACCATCATTCTCAATCTCACTTATTTTTCCGACACTATGATGTGTCTCACCACCCCAAGCATATCTAGGTTCTGCGACTGATCGCTTCACACACACCCTATCACCAATCTGTAAGACAAATACAAGTCACTTGACAAAAACAGAACTTAAATAGTTAGTCAGAATTAAAATAATCTTATATTCTTCTTACCCTAAAAGGAGGAACATGCTCAACCTCCTCTGGTTCACAATGCCATGGATTTGGAAGATAGCTCAATTCAATTAACAGACTACTGTCAGGTCGGATGCAATATACAATGCCAATGCTTCCTGGTGTCACAGATCCTAATCCATGTTTTGCAGATGTAAGGGTTGGACGGATACGAACCCAGTCACCAACCTTGAACTCCTCAACCCGCTCCATCTCTGCTGGGTCAGCTTTCCATCCTCTGGATGCTCCAGGAAACCCAACACGGAGGATTCCATCATCGTCAACACATAAAACTGTCCCAATGCTATCACGTGACTGCCCCCGCCAACCAAACCTGAACGAGACAATAGTCATCAGAATCAAAGGCAAATGGTTGAAAGCATGGCATGCACAAGGCCCAATTAACAGAATTTAACAGTAAAGGCACAAGTTTACCTGATATAATCATTTCCTTATTAATTTTCAGAGTCTGCCTTAAATTCCTATTGGCTATGAATCTATGATGTATTCCAGTTACTGAAACACTAAAATAAAATGTCGCTTGTCTTTCAAAATGTAAGCATGTGTTGAGATTTTGATATGATACATGCCCATCTATAACAAACTATTAAGTACATTCCATTTTAGAAGAATCAATCCCAAACCCAACTTCAATGCTAATGATTAAGATGATGATGACCTTACCCAAATGATATTATGATATTCATACTTGTGGTGAATTTTCTGTCTAATGTGAATCGTATTGCCAGTGATTCTCAATTCTCTGTGAATCATATTAAGATCAGGAATCTAGTACTTAACCCTTTTTTGCATATATAGAGGTTAGGGGATTTTCTTTTTTCTTGCACCATACCAATCAAATGTCTTATATTCCTTCCTCTATTCTCAACTTTTTTCCTTCCTCACCTAAACCCTATAACTTCAACAGGCATTGAGATAGATACGGGTGCTCTATTGGGTTATGTTCTCTCCTCCCTCTTATTCTGTCTTCTCTGTATATTTTTTCCTTTGTTTTTAACTTTTCTTCCAATGTTTTTCTCATAAGAAACAAATACATGATAAACCAAAAGAATTGTTATTAAGAGGAACATAAACTCCTCCACATAACACAGAATCTCTGCAATCTGTATGTGTTTAATGAAGATAAAAGAATAAAAGAAACCCCCCACCACAAACATATAACATAAAAATGCCACTACATTGCATACACAATTTAGTATTACAGTAATGAAAAATCATACCTAGGCTCTTTTACATCTTCTTTCAGTTGTACATGTTGGCCCCTGTCCAATGGAACGACTTTTACAACTTCATTTGTCAGAACATGAACGTCCCCCGAACAAAATGAAACGATGAGATTATCTCTGTCTGGAACACTTTGCACAAAGCCAACACTCTTTGCTTTAGCACCTTGCCACCCATATGTTGGAGTTGTGACAGTTCTTTTAAACTTCACCCAATCTCCCACTTCAAATCTGTTTAGTAACAAGCAAACAAATTTTAATGCATATTTGTTGCATATGAATAGACAACAAATATTATATCCAGTGAAAAAAATCCAGAAAATGATGTCTTCCACACACATTGTCGAAGATAAATGAACTCCTCTATTCATGAGTGCCTCCATCAGATCTTCGGATATCCATTCTCGGGGTAAAGCCTCTAAGATGTCCCGTAGTGTCTTGCCACTATAACAAAACAAATCTATCAGTCACAGTAATGATTTGGAATTTAATGTGTTTAATATGTTGATGTGGACTAACAATTAACAGTTGAACATGGATTCAATGTTTTGAGATTAATTATTCAGATGATTAAGGAAATTTAAAAATAAATGAAATTTGATGAAAATAGTGGCTTCAGCTGCGAGCTTGTGACTTTACCTGTGGTTTCTGACTTCAATATCAGCATCGGGATTCATTAGCATAACAATAAGCCAGTCCAAATTTTCACGTATCATTTTTGCTGTCTCTGCTGCTATATGGAAAGCATTATCACCATCATCATCCTGCACAAAAAATACATTTGAACCATAGCTGATAAGGATGAAAAGATGAAGCTTCCTTCCAAGGGATAGCGAATATGTTAACTTCCAATATATTCCAACTAAGTGAACAAAATTCAGTCTAGAAATAAGTTGATAACAATTATCTTAGATCATGCACAAATGTCAGTGCAAGAAGTTTATTTTTTGTTTAAGTTAAAAATTTATTAAAAAGAAACGGTGCAAGAAGTTCAAATACAGATAATATAAAGAGCACAACAAATCAAACAAATGTATAAATTTCAATATCATGGCATCAAGCACATAACCCCAAATATATCAATAGATATAATTCATTCTAGAATTCAATTATATAGACTTAAAAAATTTATTTCAACATTCATTCTATTTCTTCTCCAGCATACTTGTTGAACTTAAATAGGACCCATGTTCCTTAAATTTGGTATCCAACTTCCAAACACCTTTTTAAAGATTTAATTTTCTGTTTAACCCAACCTTCAACGGAAATTTATCCAATATTAAAATTAAGTTACTCAAGAGTGGCTACATCAGATACTGAACTCAGAAATCAACAAGTCATATAATGAAGATCTATTAAGTTAAATAGAAACAATAATGTAAGAGAAATCAGTAGAATAAAAAAATCAGGTGCAAAGACTAACAAACCATCTTCAATAGAGTTACCGAATCGAAATTTTAACATCATTAATTACTAGAATTCAGAATTCATGCTAGGCCTAACTCAACTCAAAAGCTAGCTCAGGGGGTGAGAACTGACTAAGCCTAATAAGAACTACTTTTACACCATATCTCTTGTGGATATGGAATCATAACACACTTCCTCAAGCCCATAACATGACATCTAGAGTTTGGATAAATGTGGGTAGTTTAATAACAAATCTAAGATAGAGTTTGATACCATGTTAGAATTTCAACTCACCCTAACCCAACTTCAAAAGCTAGCTCAAGGAACGAGGAATGCCCAAGCCCTATAGGCTATAAGAACTTATTTGGCCACATTTATTATTGATGTAGTATCATAACATTAATTATAACTATCATTATGACTATAGTTATATGTGATCAAATGGGGGGTATGAGAAAACCTGCAAATTATAATCTGCCCCAGCCGCTAGAAGCAGTCCAACACATGCCTTTGCACCCCTAGCTAAGGCCAAGTGAAGAGGTATACTATTGTGCACATTGCGAATGTTCACATCAACACCAGCAGCAAGAATAACCTAATCAAAGCAACCAAAAATATTAGCACCATCATAATATTTATTGATAAATAATCATTTTAATCAAGAAGCTTATTCAGCTACCTGAACCAAGTCCACATCATCTGTCATAGCAGCGGTATGCAAAGCTGTCCTCCCATTCTGTGAATCGTGGGCAGATGGATCAGCTCCTGCTGAAAGCAATATCCGCACCAAGTCTCTCCCCTCTATACATGGCGTGAGCAAACAAGATCAGATAATTCAACTATTTATGACAGGAATAAATAACAAATATTATTAACGGGGAATCTACTGTACAGTATTAAGTCATCAACCCCAAGGGCATACATCAGTTATGAACAAAATGAGCTTAGCAATTAAACAATCTAACATAGTGATGATACTCTGCTTCCACTCAAATGCAGATGAACTGCATCATGATGTTACAATAACAAATTAATTCGAGGTACAGTACTTAAGCATTTAAATTTCAAATCATAAAGAATCTAAACTTCTACTGTATATTATATAAAACGAGAATGAATTGATATGATGTGCAAACTTCTACTGTATAAGATACAACTAACTAACACTACAACTTAAAATGGATGTAGTATATTAACTAAGCAACCAAATAATGTAGTAAATAAAAAAAAATAGCTCAATCAAAAAATGCCTATTGTCAAAATCATAAGCAAGCAATGATGTTTTGGATACCAATTTCATGGTCTTTCTTAGAAGCAGCTGCCATGCATAAGGCAGTGCCAATAGGGCTTGGTATGTCAATTGCTTCAGCAATCTCATCAGCATTTGCAACTTCCACCCATCTCTTCACAACAGAAACATTCCATGTTGCCACACACAAGTGCAGCGGTCTGCAAATACAGAATAAAAATGTATGTCATTTGCAATATGCAATAATTAACAATAACAATCAAACCTTATCAAAATTTACAAATTTTTTATGTTTTTTTAATATAAATGATTTCTTGGTAGAAATCACAATCATTTTCCAAATATTAAGGAACAGAATCCCTTACTCAAAATGATAAAAACATCTTATGGCATGGCCTTTGCTACTCAAATAAGGACCTAGAATAGGTTATTACACTTGATTCAAAAAGGAATAACAGACTTTCCCTCCAGCAAACATATGATAGTGGATAAATACTGAATTGTACGGTAAAAGCAAAAGGCTATCATCTTCAATACTTAACAAACTGTGCTAATCCCTAACTCTATCGTCAGAAAAGTAAAATCTCATTCCTAGGATAGATGAGTAAAAGCCCAAGCTCCACGGAGACCAAGTGAATGTGTATTGAACTATTGATATTCTCATAAATATGCACCTATATTGTTAATCACGGAAAGCGACGCGGAGCGCTGAACCCCAAAACCACTATAGCAGAATAGGTGCTATTGCGAAGACTAAAAATCAGTATACAAATTAAACTTAAATTCCAACAGCATACATAAATACTAAATAATAGAAAGAAAAAATTAAAGGACAAGAAGAAGAATAAGTGTATTGATATTAAAATTAAAATATTAGGTCACTTAAACCCTGTGAAATGACCAATCTACCCTTAATAACTAAATAAAAATTTAAAAAGCAAGGAGGTTTTAACTGAATCCAAATTAGCATGCACAATTCCACGCAAAGACGGCAAGTTTTTGCCGCGATTTGCGACTGCCACCCCCACACCTGCTGAACACGCGTTCCAGCCGAAAACGTCGCAGTGGGCACCACCGCCACACCGCTATTCCAAATCAAAAACTTAATGATTACTATCAAAAGGAAAAAAACCAGTAACAATGAGCAAAGAACAAAGAAGTATATTAACGGATACAGTGAGATCTTCACATGAAGTAATGAAATTCAGGTATTCATAAATTCTATTTTATAAGAGACCTGTACTATAAAATATTAATTCCAAGATAACGACATCTTTATTTGGTGCATATTATATTAGCTCCTTTTTGCTTACAAAAGAATCCTATATTATCTTTAGAATAAATCCCTCAGAAAGAAAAGGAGAATGATATGAGAATCAATGTGTTAAATATGTTCAAAAAGACCTACAAGGGTCCACCTAAAGGAAATTTTGTTCCTTTATTTTGAGAATATTTAATTAATATCTTTTTTCAAATTAGGATTTGTGCCGAAAGTTATGGGTTTTAGATAAAATTGCCGAATATTTAAATATTATATAATCTGTAATTGAATATTCCAATAGTTGATTATGTTTTTATACCTCTACACTGATTGACACACTTTGACATACTTGGCATACAAATTCAAAGATATAGAAAACTGAATCTAAGTCGTTACTCACGTCAGATTTTTTGAATTCAAGATGGCCATTGATCTACAGCCTCCATTTTCCACTATCACAAGAGCACAGTCTGTAAACTTCTTGGCAACTGCCCTATGCAGTACAGATTCACCTTCATCATCCACTGCATTGGGATCAGCTCCGGCTAAAAGTAACTCCTGGTATTTGTCCACATATATTTTAGGTGAATATGGCTTTAATAAAGAAAAGGAAGCGTCAAAGTAAAATTTAAGGAGAACGCACTCGCATGCAATCTGGCTGGCCATGATAGGCACAAACGTGAGCTACTGATGGGCCAAAGCCATCTCTCAATCGTGACCTCACACTAGCATTTCTTTTTATGAGGCTGCGGACACATTCATGGGACCCAGCTGCTAAGGCAAAAACAAGAGGAGGATCCCCCTCTTTGTCCAAGACATCAACATTTGCCTCTTCATACTCCAGAATTGTCTCGACAAGTTCAGCACTGCCACGTCTACAAGCCAAGTGGAGAGCTGTTTGTCCATCAGCATTTTGAGCTTCCAACAGAGAAGATAAGTAGTTGCTTCCATTTTCTGATGCAGCCTTTGCCAGAAAGTCCCTGTACAATAAATACAAAGAAAATGAATGAAATGACAAAAACAAAAACACAATTTTAGTAAAACTAGCTAAATCAACAAAAGTTGAGACACCAACCTAACACCAGTAACATCCCCTTCAGACACAAGTCGATGAAGACGATTTGGATCCTGAGGAACTTCTAATTCAGGTACTGGGGAAGGCTCCGTCACATTTGATACAGATCCCTTAACAAAGTCACTGCATAGAAAGACACAAATTCAATTTTTACAGTAAAAACAAATCTAGAAAATGCAAATAGATTTTCAATTTACATATAATGGAAATAACTTATTATTGAATTATGCACTTATGAAATAAGCACTCATATGATAAGCATGTATTGAATGAATACTTAATTAAGAATTTTATCCAAATGTCCCCTGAAGAAAATTGTGCAGTGGGATCACATTTCCATACTAAATCAAAGACACCTTAACTGCTCGATCAGATGCTATAAAAACTACCTTGAATATGCAGTCATGGTTAAAGTAACTTAACAAACTTACTTATCAGGGCTTGCAGGAGGGCTGCGAGGTATTTCTTGCAAATGACGGAGAAATATTGCCAGCATTGCATTAAAAGTAGGTCTTTTAGATGGCTTGAATTGTAAGCACTCTCCAATCATCTTCCATAATTCCCTCGGAATTCCACCACCAACCACACTAGCATATTGTGGAGGCTGTTTCTTCGCCTTGACAACTGCTCGATAGATTTCCTCTGCACTTAAACCAGCCCAACTGCACAAGAATAAAATTTTCAATATGGAATTTGAAAAAGAAGACGGAAGAAAATAAGGAAAAAAGCTTGAGTAAATAATAAGTTGCTCCACGTACGGAATGGCACCCGTGCACATCTCCACCAATGTACAACCAAAACTCCAGGCATCTGATTCGGGAGATATACCTATTCCATCATCCCAGAACAAATTTAATGACTTCTTCACAGGTTCCCAAGCCTCTGGGGCCGTATAGTGTGGACTGAGCATTATACATTCCATACAGGAATGGATCTTTGAGGAGTCACACTCAGGCCGAGCCTTCCAGCATGAGGGCTTCTTCAAAATTGTAGCAAGTCCGTAATCAGAAACCACAGCATGACCATTTGCATCCAGAAGTAGATTGGAAGGCTTTAAATTCATGCAAACAACGCCAGCAGCGTGAAGCTCAACAACCCCTCGTGCAACGTCTGCCCCATATCTACATTTGGCAAATTTCAATGTTACTATTCATGGCTGTAAAGGGCCATTGAAATGCTATAAGGAATAACTAAAACCTGACCAAAATAATTATTAAGCCGCCTATATTATATCAACAAGAAAAAAAAGCAATTAAATCAAAGGACAAAATTATTCAGACAAAATCTTCTCTAAATAATCCATACAAAGTATTCAACTACTCCCTCTGATTCCAATTATAAGAAGAAAATAAAAAATAAACATCAAAACCAATGCACTCATTTCTTATTGTAACTTTTTGAATGTTTTTCCAAATGTTCCCTCAAGGAAAACTGAGACATGAGATACAGCCACTAATATTAAAAAGACAAACAATTTAAATGAGGGTAAAAAAGGCATTTACGCAATAAATACATCTTACATTGTAACTTTTTTTTATAAATAGGACCAAAAATTCTCTTATAATTTGGAGCAGAAGGAGTATTTCACTGTTTTACGATGTTCTTATACCTAAAGGACAGAAAAGTAAAGGGCTGGAGTAAAATGTATAAATTTTAGACATGAATAAACCATTCTGATTTAGTGAAAGCCAGGATGATCACCCAGATAGAGTAAAATGTAAAAAATTTAGACATGAATAAACCATTCTGATTTAGTTAAGCCTAGCTGATCACCCAGATAGAGTTTCCCTTCCCAGCATCGATTAGTCATCGGCTAGAAGAGACAGTAACATTTCATTTACTCCAAAATCTAACAAGATTGTAGTGTTTCCTACTTATACCAGTGAAATTGCTACAATAACTGTGTCATGGTTTCAAATTACAGATCACATAAGTTGATAAAATGTGGTCTCAGTTCACGTAATCTTACCTAGGTTTTGACAACCACATAATCAGTTCATAACAATTCACAGGAGCAGGATTAAATGATTAATTGATAACATTAAAAAAAATAAGGTGTTGCAAGTTGCAACTATATTTCTAAATTGCGGTATGCAACCGCAATGATGGCACAATATTAAGGTTTTACATTGCGCCATCATTGCAATATAACGGCAACCGCTAAATTGCAGTCTGATTAATTAATACCATTTTCTGTTGCTGCAATATTAAAGTTTGCAATGTAGCGACAACCGCTATTTAAAATCATCATCATAACGTCATCGTGCAACACAGTAGAAAGTAGTTACAAAGTAGAAACTAGAAACTAAATTTAAAACCATGGTTATTTGATTACTAATCAAACAAATCTCGAGAAACTAAACTAATCCGAAACAATAATCACTCACTAAGCTACTAATTGACTACTAACTACCTAGTCAAATCAATTTCTTCCAATGAGATTATTCAAAACATCAACATGAACAGAAAATGCTAACAAGATTACAGGGTTTCCTACTTATACCAGTGAAATTGCTACAATAATCATCATGGTTTCAAATTACAAGTCACATAAGTTGATAAAACGTGGTCTCAGTTCACGTAAACTTACCTAGGTTTTGACAACCACTTAATCAGTTCATCACACTTTACAATCACAATAGCAGGATTAATTATTACCATAAAAATAGGTGTTGCAAGTTGCGACCGTAGATCTAAGTTGCAGTCCGCAACCGCAATTATGGCACAATAGAAAGGTTTAAGAGGTTTATGTGGCGGCATCGACCGCGTTTTTCTGCAGTATTTAAAGTTTTCAACGTAACGACAAGTTATTTAAAACCGTCATTTAAAACGGTCATCGCAACGTCAACATGCAACACAATAGAAAGTAGTTAGAAAGTGGAAAATACAAACTAAATTCAAAACCATGATTTGATTACTCATCAGACAACTCAACAAATCCAAAACCATAATCACTCACTAAGCTACTTAGTGATTACAAACTACCTAATCAAATCAATATCTTCCAATGAGATTAATCAAAACAACAACATGAACAGATAATGCTAAATCTGAATATAAAAAGTAAACAAAAAGAAATCAAAAAATTTCAAAAACCTTAGAACTTGCTCCAAAGTGAGTCTTCCTTCATTTCTCTGCATCTCAGATTGAACCGATCCATAACACCTATCCATCACAAGACACAAACTCTCATCAACTTTCATCGCTCCATGAAAAGTACAAACATTCCTACACCACATCGAAGCCCTACGCAAATCCTCCAATTTCCCTAGCATCCAATCCAAATCCATTCCTTCAATCATAACCGCTTTCTTCACCGCCACATGATGCCGACACCGTCCACCTCCGATCACCGCTGTCCACATCTCCACACCAGCTCTCCTCCCTTCCCCAATCCTTCTCACAAGTTTCAAATCCTGATGCGCACCGACTTCAATCACCGGAGCACAACCACCGGAACTCGACGTCTGCGAGCCGCGGCTGTTCCGGCGCCGTTTCTCATCGTCGCCGTCGTCAACTTCGCCGTCATCTCCATCTTCCTCCTCGTCGGTTAAGTCACAATCTCCGGCGGCGGAAACATCAGCGGCGGAGTGGATTAACGAAAGAACGGCATAGTTTTTGCGTAACGCTTGAACGGAGTTGCCGACGGTTGACACGTGGCGACACCGCGGACACGTGAGAGAAGCATCTGAAGAAGCTGCGAACATTCTAGAAAGACAGTCTCTGCAGAATCCATGGCCACATTGAAGAAGAAGCGGAACTCGTTCTTCTTCGTTGTACCGCGTTTGGCAAACCGAACAACAAGGGATTTTCATTTTCATTTTTTTTCCTCTCTCTCTCTTAATTTTTCCTTCTATTTATTCTCTCTCTCTCTCTATTGTGTTCTTCTTTCTTCGACGCACGTTCAACTAGCTTTTAAGTTTAACCCTTGCTAGGAAGAAAAGCACGTTTGATCCGAAATTGAGCTGAGAATATCATTTGTATAAGAAAATGGAAGTAGTTAAGGGTGTGAATAGCAGATCCATGAGTTAAGTAAAGTTGGGAAGGATATTGAACTGTGAAGGGTGAATTAGAAGAGTGATCAATTAAGCTAATGGTGAATGAAATCTAGAGAGAGAAATAAATTTAGAGAGATAAAGACGAAAGAAGGTTGTGATTTGTGAAAGGGGTTTTTGGAGTATGCTTTTTCAGTTTTATTTTTTCCTATTTCTCATTTTGTGACAAATGGGTTTGGCCTAGGTGGGTAGGAAATTAGGAATGATGAATGGGAAACTATTTGGTGGCTTTGGACTTTGAAGTCCTGCTTGATAGAATAGTGAAAATAAATTAGGAGGAATTATTTCTACCCAAGTCACTTGTGATGACACATTATAGAAAAAATTAATTTTATGTTGTTTGAATGTGTCTTTTTTTTTAATCCAAAAAAATTATATTCAATACAATATAAAATAATTTTACATTAATATCTAATAAATATTTTGTATTTTATTAAATCATAAAGATATTTTAAAATATATTGTATAATATGATTATGTAATATTTTTTATTATATGATGATGTAAAACTATTTTACATTATCTATAGATGTTCATTACACGTTTAAGCGAAACACAATTGTATTCTTGTTTGAATTTGTATTTTTTAAATGAACAATAATATTTAGTATGAGTGTTAGTTTCACAAATCACACCATACACTTTTGATAGAACACATGGAAAGTTGAGTATGGAATTAGCTACTGAGAGTATTGTTTGTAAGTTGACCTGGAATTAACTATTGAGAGTAATGTTAGTAACAATTAGCATTTTCTTTCAAAAATTATGTGTAATTTAAAAAAAAATGTAGAATCAATAAAGTGATTCCAATTTTTTAAAGAAAAGATAAAGTCATTTCAATTAATTTGATGGTTATTTTTCTAGGTTTCTAATTTTATGTTTTTTTATATAAATAAAATGATATAATTATTAAAAAAATTCACACACATATGCGAATTCACGAGTTCGAATTTAAAACATAATATCCAACCCAATAATTTTTGTATTTATTAATTGAACTATGACTTAAAGACTTCTAATTTTATGGTTTTATATTCTACTACAAAAATACTTATTTAAACTCTCTAATTTTCTCTTTTTTTTTTTCTTTCTTTTTGCTAGTAATACTCATGTTTTTTGTTATACTCAAATAAATTACTCATATGTCATTAGGTCATGTCAATATATAGTAAATTAAGTTTACTTAAGTTAAGTGAATTGTATTCATCTAGTCTATTTGAGTGTAATTAAATGTTTCTTTTTAAAAAATTTACAAAAGATGGAGATTTTTCTTATTTTTTTAACTAATGTTTTGTTTGGAGTTTGTTTTGTTATAAGCAAATATATGAAGGGGTAACAGATTGATGGAGTTTTGAGCTTGCCAAAAATAGGGTTGCTCCTATATCTATATGGAACGTATCAACTTCTTTTGTTTTCTGTCTTTACATGGTGAGAAAGTACTTCCTAATTCCACTCATTTTTGAAAAATTATGTTACCCACAAATTATGCTACTTTATTCTAAAGAAAATGAAGAAAATAAGGAAAATGTTCGATTGTGGATGGCGATGTTATAATTGTACGAAGGGATGTGGCTTTTTTTATGCATAACTCATAGTAAATGATAATAGGAAATTTTCTTCATAGAAATAGAAAAAAGATAATAGGATATATGAGTTTTACCATTGAAATATGTATAATAAAGTTTTTCCAAAAGAAACATTAATTACTAGATATATTTAATGGAATTTTTTATAGTGTGTATAGAAATATTTAAATAGTGACATGTAACATTAGATGTATGTATAAAATTATTTTATACTATAACTATATACAAATTAAATTGATAGTTTGACGATTTTTTATTTATAATTATACAATGTTTTTAGTACTTATTTTATACGACTCAACTCTATTTTTACTTTATTTTTTAGTGCATTGAACGTACTATTTCAGTATAAGAGTAGAAATTTTAAAAATGTACACACAAAAAGGAGTTATAAGATGGTTTAGTATTTTAATTGAAAAATTGATTTAGTTAGAATTTTGACTGAATTTTTAACAGTAACGCAACTATTCAAGTTCGTGAATAACTAACTCACTTTAACTTATTAGATTAGACCGTTTGAATTTTAATGGTAGAAATATTTTATAAATTTTTTATATTTTATTTTATATTTAAAATTATAGTGTCATCAACATCACAATTTCGAAGACACGAGTATTTCGAAAACTTCACTTATGTCATTTTTGTAAGTTTTGTTATTATTGTAAGTATTTTATTATTTTATAATTTAATTTGAATTTTGTGTATTTGTTCTCATATTCATCATTTTCTATTTTAATAATTTTGAATGATATTAATATTGGTCGATGTAATTTCTATCGATTTAAATCAACGAATATTGTTTTTTTTAGTATAAAAAAACTAAATATTAATATAATATTTAAAATAACTTTAATTGACCCAGATATCTATAATATTTATCGACGTTGTTTTCAATTTTCCAACAGCACAAGTTTCATCTCGAAAAGAAATATTATAAATTGTAATACTATTAAACTAAGTAAAAAAATGTACCACTATATCTCATGCTAGAAGTCTACTTGATTTCTAGATAAAGTTAAAAGTTGTAGATTTTTTTTAATTTGAAATGGGATAACTTCTTTTGAATAAATATAGTTTCAAATTTGAAATTTTATTGAAGGGTTTCTCATTTTATCATGTTTAATTTAAAAGTTCTCATATATTATGGTGTCTGCAATTGTATATTGTTTGTCTGCTCGGAGCCATTTTTGTCATTCAAATGACATAATTATGTTTTAATGTCTTCACTATGAAATCTAGCTTTCAGATAATACTCATTTTGGTTTGAAAATGATATTTATAACTAAGATATGACACAATCTTTAATTAATGCCGAAAATCATATTTTGTCATCTTGATTTTTACTTTCAAGTCAATTTTGATTTAGGAAACATTTAATTTAGTT
>JBBPBT010000240.1:5611490-5629432 GCA_037974875.1 Cicer bijugum | reverse complement strand
GCTCACAGTTAAAATATCATACTAATAAAACAAATAAATTTAGACTACGCTACAATAAAATTCAAATATTAATATTTTTTTAAAATAAAAATATTAAATAGTCAATCATATTTTTAAATTTTTACATCTTATTTTTGGGTTTGTATTTTACATTTTATTTCATCAAATAAATACAAATAACATTATATGTTGAAAAATAAATTAACAATCACAGTACAATGAGTCGAACAATTATTCTATATAATAAATTATCATACGAATTTTATAAAATATTTTAAAAATTAAATTAGATGATTGTGATAAACATAATTTTCTCTCATTTTAATTTTCCTAATCATATTCAATTATTACAAATCAATAAGGTAATATTATAAAATAACTATATTTATAATATATAAAATATTACTTATAAAATTTATAAAACTAATTAATATCCGCGCAGCGCGCGGGCTATAATCTAGTACTAGATAAATAGGGAACAACAATACAACTAAATAATCAACAAGAAATCAATAAGCTCAATTAGCAAATTTAGACAACATAATAGAAAAAATTAATATTAAGATTAGACTCCTCAAATCACATTTAAAACTCAACCTCTCTGAATCATTTGGTTTTCATTCAAACCACTTTTAAGTTACCATTATGAACATTTATCTCACACACTTTATTCACACATCATAATTTTTTGTAGACTAGTTTTAAAAAATATTTAAAATTTCATCGACTCATCTTTTAAAAGTAAATGTTAATATTCATTTTTATTTTATCAATGAAAAAATTACTTAAATAAAACTGATTTAATAAAATTATAGATAAATAAATATGTATTTCGTGTTGAATTGACATTAATTTGATTATCGTTTTATTCATAAAAATGAGAAGGGTCAAAAGCTTTTACTTCTGAAGAGAATCATTCATCATACTTAAAAAATTTGATGATTTTTTAATACTGGTCCATAGTAAACACTTATAAAGGTGGTCCATCATAGTGCTCACCTCATAAAAATGTGGTCTTTTAATATTTTGATTTAAATACATTTTTGGTCTCTCTATTTTGTTCAAAATTAACTTTTAGACCCTCAATTTTTTAAATTGGATTTTTGGTCCTCCTTTTTTACATTCTTTGTAATTTTTTTTGTCCCTCAATTTTTAACGACGTGGCCTCATTATTAATGATGTGACATTGATGTGGCATATACATGTCATTTTTTCTAATTAAATTATTTAAGTTTATTATTTATTTAATTTAGATTTAATTATAATTTTAATCTCTTTATTTTTATCAATTTATGAAATTGATCTTTTTATTTTAAAATGTTACTGTTTTGATCATTTATTATGATTTTTTAACTAAAAAATAATGATGTAACATACTTTAAGTAACATAATATAAGATACAATGATATAGAAAGATTAACATACATGAAATCACAATAAAACTATATATAATTTTTTTGGATTGAAGATAAACTAAGGATGATTAGATGTCGTCGAGTATGATGAAATCAGATTTGGGATTGCCATACGTCCACGAGGTTGATGATAGTGATGATGAAGAAGTTGAAGTTGGGCATGATAGATGATAATCAGGTGGATGAACACAAATTTGGTAGATGAGCTTTTCTAATTTAGTTTTTTCTATTTTATTTTTAACCTAATTTTTTTAATTTATTTTTTAATTATTTTAACCTAATTTTAAATAATTAAATTATAAAAAAAAATTTATATATATATATATATATATATATTTATTAAGGATATAAATTTTATTTTATATCGTTCAATTGTGTCACATCATTACTACATCGGTATAAATGGAAGGAATAAAAAAAATTCCCAAAAATTGTAAAAGAGAGGACCAACAATCTAATTTAAAAAATGAGATAACGAAAAGTTAAATTTGTGAAAAATAAGAACGACCGAAAATATATTTAAGTTTAATATCTTTTTTTAGGTATGAAAAGATATAAATATATATATGGTTTCAATTATATCAAAACAAATGAGCTTGTGAAATTATATAATTTGTTTCATTATGTTTTTCACATTTTATATGTGTCATAAGTTTTTTTTTTTTTTAATTTTAAAGAGATCAAAATCATCTAGTTCAATTTGATTCAATATTTACGTAAGAATTTTATAGATAATGTGGTATTATCAAGTTATCCGATTTAATCCAAATCAATCATCCGATTCAATTAATAATGTAGTTAGTGGTTTGACCAATGCACTAGTTTTCATACCGAGTCAATTGCGGAATCGGTTCGATTAAGAAGAAAAAAAGTTCATATTTTTTGAAAAAAAATAAAATCAGATTTTCTATGTTATTTATAAGTTTTTTTTAATGTTATTGATATTATTTATAGTTTAAATAATTTCTTTTTTTAGTTTTTAGTTTTTAGTTCTTAGTGTTTTTTATTAAGGATCCAATTTTTTAGATTATAATATGTTGCGACCTAAAATTTTGAGTATTTTTCGAATTTAATGAAGTTGTTACGAAAATTTATTTAAAATAAAGAAAATATTAAGAAACCCTTTAAAAAAAATATGTTTTTAAAAAAAGTATTTGAAAACAACTTTAGAATTCGGGAGTCGATTATGTAACACCATACGACATATGTTAAAAAATAGTTATATGTAATTAATTGTGTTACATTTATTTTAACTGAAAAAATATTTACTTTCTTCTTATTAGTTAAATGGGTATATAATTTATTAAAAATGTTATGTATAAATAAAAGAGTACTCGACATAGAGAGATACAAAAAAATAGGTTTTTATTATTGTAGTTGACATGAGTGCAATCTTGCTCCTACAATAGTACTCATTCTTTTTTAATGACTAAATCTTGTGCCTTTTCCTCTATATATTTTCTTGAAAACCCATAATAACTCATTTTTCCTCTTTTTTTACTTGTCAACTCTTTTATGTCAATTTTCAATACTTCAAAAATTATTCTCAGATTTGGGGGTTGTCCAGTATACCGATAAAGATTTCCTTTCTCTAAAAAATAATACAATATTTGTTTGAATTCTTTCAATGCTGGAGCGCAACAATTCCCATTATTCGGTCTTCCAGTGAGATATACTCTAACATAGATTAATAACAATCTGACAACAATATTGATTCTCAAATGCTCACCACACATAATATATCATTGCCCCAAGGATTCGATCCAAGCATTGAAGCACTGCCGATCACTAAAATGACTCCTATTTTCAGGTCATACAAGTTTTTCCTCCTAGTTATGCCTATGGTACTGGTATGCTTTCAGTCGCACCAACATTAAACACTCAACTGCATGGTTCACTCACACTTTGACCAGCATACCTCCTTGAATCCCATACCACCCACGTTTTCATGCTTCCAACGGTTGGTAAGTCTAGAATGGACATTCTATTTGAAATTCAACCACCTAACACTAAGATACAAGTTATTGAAGATAGATTGAGAGTTGTAGAAGGAGAGAGTTATCTAGGTTTAAGTAATGCCTTTGATCTTTTCCTCGTACCCGAGACATAGTTGTACTGTCAAAATTCAAATTACCGGATTTTGAGAAGTATAAAGGGATGACTTGCCCAAGAAACCACTTGATTGTGTGTTGTGGGAAAATGATCTCTCATGCACATGATGATAAGTTCCTAATTCACTTTTTGCAAGACAACTTAACAGGGACAATCTCAAGTTGGTATATACATCTATAAAGGTCTTGCATTCACTCTTAAAAGGATTTGGCTGATTCTATCTTGAAATAATATAAGTATAATTTGATATGGCTACTGAGAGAATGCAACTACAGAACACGGTGAAAAGTGACAATGAAACAATTAAAGATGTTAACAATGAAAAGAGGAAGAAGAGAGACAACCACTCTAGGGTTTCATAACATAGAATGAACCAAAACTTAAGTTAATAGGGTTACAATGAGTATATATATAAAACAAATAGTAATATCTAAAATACCCTTATTACTAATATATAATAATATTAGCTAACATCTCCCCTCAAACTCACGATGCATTAACATTGAGCATCGAGAGTTTGTCAACGAAAAAACAGAAACATTTAATAGAATGCATCTTTGTGAACAAATCAGCAATCTGTAGAGAAGAAGAAACAAACGGTAGAGTAATGGTTCCATGCTGAAGATGATGACGAGTAAAATGATAATCAATCTCAATGTGTTTGGTGTGTTCATGAAAGACCGAGTTGTGAGCAATTTGAATAGCACTCTTGTTATTGCAGTGCATCGGAGTTGGCTCAGAAAGAGAGATACCTATATCAGACAAAAGCCAACGCAACCAAACTATTTCAGCGGTAGTGGATGCCATAGCACGATACTCAGCTTCTATAGAGGAGCGAGATACAATGTCTTGTTTCTTACTCTTCCAAGAAATAAGAGAGTCTCCAAGAAAGATACAAAATCCTGTGGTGGATTTACGATCTGTGGTGTCACCAGCCCAATCAGCATTAGAATAAGCTCGTAACTCTAATGAGGATGACGATGGAAAGAGAAGGCTTTGAAATTGAGTTCCTCGAAGATAACGAAGAATACGAACAACTGCTGCCCAATGTACTGTAGTGGGACATACAACAAACTGACTAACAACATGAACAACATAAGCAATGTCAGGTCTGGTAATCGTAAGATACACTAAGCTGCCAACCAAAGTACGATACAAAGTAGGATCTGGTAAAGGAACACCATCCGAGGGAGCATATTTCACATTCAACTCAAGAGGAGTATCTGCTACTCTAGTATCAGAAAGACGAGCCTGGTCAAGAATGTTGGCAATGTACTTGGATTGAGAAAGAAGATAGCCTCTAGGAGAGTAGGCAACTTCAATTCCCATGAAATAGCGAAGAGTTCCCAAGTCCTTCATCTCAAACTGTTTGGCTAACTGAAATTTCAACTCATTGATTCCATTAACATCATCACCTGTAACAATCATATCATCAACATATAGAGAAAGTATAATGCGACCATAAGTGGTGGACCTTATAAACAATGCAAAATCATGTTCATTAGAGCAGAAACCAAGAGAAGTAATCACAGTAGAGAATTTCTCAAACCAAGCTCGAGGAGTCTGTTTAAGACCATATAGAGCCTTTTTTAACTTACATACTTCCCCTTGATTATGAGAAACTCCTTGTGGGGGGACCATATAGACTTCTCCATGAAGCTCACCATTTAAAAAAGCATTTTTGACATCCATTTGGGAAATATGCCATTGACGAACAGATGCAACTGCAATAGGAGTAGGAATAATGGTCATCTTGGCTACATGAGCAAAAGTTTCTTCATAATACATACCATATTGTTGAGAGAAACCCTTAGCAACAAGACGTGCTTTGTAGCACTCAATTGACCCATCAGATTTAGTTTTGATCTTGTATACATAACGAGATCCAATAGCACATTTTCCAGGAGGAAGAGGTACTAATTCCCAAGTATTGGTTTTGTGCAATGCAGATAGTTCTTCTGCCATAGCCTGCTGCCAAAGAGGGTCAAGAACAACCTCTTTATAGGAAGAGGGCTCAGACAAACTATGAATAGAGGCTAAGAAAGAAACAAACGAAGTTGAGTAAATGGAATAGATGAAATCAGGTAACTGGGTAGACTTACGTTGACGAGAGGGGTAACAAGGAGGATCAACAATCGCATGAGGTGGTTGGACAGCCGGGGGGCAAGTGGAATGTCATCATGTGGAGTATTAGTATTTGTCCTGCAAATCTAAACATTACAATCACTAGAAGCATAATCATTAGGACCAAACGGATCAATATGGGTTAGTTCAGAACTCTTAGTAATTTGAGAATCAGAGGAAATAGTGTAAAAAGAGATGTGCTCAAGAAAAACAACATTACGAGATACATAAAGTTTTCTTGCATGAGGATCATAACAACGATAACCCTTTTGACCATCCCCGTAACCAAGAAAAACACACATGGCTGAACGAGAAGATAACTTACTGCGTTCTACTTGAGGGCGAAGAACAAAACAAGTAGAACCAAAAACTTTCAAAGAATAGTAATCATGGGTGGAAGCATACAATTTTTTCAAAGGGAGACAAACCTGATATGATAGAGGATGGAATTCTATTAATAACATGAACATCAGTAAGAACTACTTATCCCCAAAACTCACTAGGAACTGAAGCGGACAACAAAAAGGAACGAACAGTCTCTATAATATGACGATGTTTCCTTTCAGCAACTCCATTTTGTTGAGGAGTATCAGTACAAGATGTTTGGTGGAGGGTGCCATCATAAGCAAGTAATTCAGAAAATTTATTAGAGGTATATTCACCACCTAAATCACAACGAAAACACTTTATAACAGAATTATGTTGAGTTTTGACCATTGCACGAAACATATGATAAATGTCAAAAAATTCAGACTGATTTTTCATAAGATAAACCCAACAATAACGAGTGTAATCATCAATAAACGAAACATAATATATAGATCCACCTTTGGTGAGAACTGGTGAGGGACCCCAAACATCAGAGTGAACTAAATCAAAGGGCGCATGTGAAACAGAAACACTTTTACTAAACGGTAAACCTGGAAGTTTAGCAAGTTTAGAACCACAACAATTTGAGATATCACAGGTTTTCAAGTTTCCTAAGGCTCCAGTAGAAGCCAAATATTTTAATCTGGAAGCAGAAACATGTCCAAGGCGGGAATGCCATAAATAAAAACTAGAAGATAAGGAATTCAAGCGAAAACTAGATAATAAGTCGGCAGTAGTTATTGAGGCTGCAGTATCTGGGAGTCGCAGGTCATCCAAAACATAAAGTCCCCCTTGTCTATGACCTCTCCCAATCAGCCTCCTAGAATGTGGATCCTGCACACAACAAGAAGTGGAAGAAAACGTAACCGAATAACCGAGATCACATATTTGACTAACAGAAGCAAGGCTCAAAGTAAGATTAGGAATATAATAAACATCAGATGGAGACATTTTAGGTGTGGAGACAGAGCCAACGCCTGCTAGTGGCATAAGTGTGCCATCAGCAGTCATAACCGACACAGATGAGATAGGTTTCACAGACACAAAAGATTTTTCATCGTATGTCATATGATGAGATGCTCCCGAATCAAGAATCCATATGGAATGAGATATACCTGTCATACCAGAGGAGTTCAAACCATTAGAAGAAGTGGCAGACATGACATGTGATTGAGTGGCAAGAAGTTTTTGAAGTTGTTCTACAATATCTGATATTTGGGAAGCAATCTTAGATGAGTATACAGAACCAGAACTAGAGCCAATGATAGGAGGAGCAGAATCAACAACATTGGACAATGGTCCCCTAAAATTCTTCTTATGTGCTCACCCTAATTTTGGACAATGTGCTTTCCAATGTGCTTGAAGACAATCATCCTTAGCACCAGCCATAACAAATAATGACAGAAAAATACGACAAACACAATCACTGAGACAAAATAAATCTGGTCATGTGTGAGCACGATTTCTCCCTCTACAGACGTCGTTTCGCCGATCCGACTGTTGAAGACGAAGAGATAAATGTTACGAACCTGCTGTCCAAAAATCAGCCCGATCCAACGGTTAACGAATGCACAATCGATGTTTTTGTGAGACTGATTTAACAAAATCGGGAATAGGGCTAGCTCTTTGATACCATGTTAACAATGAAAAGAGGAAGAAGAGAGACAACCAAGAGACAACCACTCTAGGGTTTCATAACATAGAATGAACCAAAACTTAAGTTAATAGGGTTACAATGAGTATATATATAAAACAAATAGAAATATCTAAAATACCCTTATTACTAATATATAATAATATTATCTAACAAAAGAATATGCACAATTTTGTTAGACCAATTTTGTACCCAATTAAAAGAGAAAATGAAACAGTTAAAGTACACCCCTATTTTATCTGACGAATTAAAAATAATTATATAAAAGATAAATAATAATATGTTTAATAAATATTTTACAATTATTATTATTATTGAATCGACATTTTATAAATCAAATCTAAATCCACATTTACATAGATTCTCATTACATATTTCCTTTGTAGGTTTTAATATTTTCTCTTCATACAATTGCAGATTGTAATTTCACGTTAACAAAATTTCAAAATCTCAATGATAGGTAATTGTTTACCACAATCTATCTCTTACCACCATGTAGTAATAATGCATTTGTGCGTTTATTATATTCGCTTAAATGTAATAAGTAATTATAAATTTCAACCCGATGTCAATGATAGTATATTCAAAGCAGACATACCAAATGTGCAATTATGTTACCTCGACTAATGTTGTTTCGTCCCCACGTTATCAAGGGACTGATATCACTTTTATTTTTTTTATTTTTTTATATATTGTAAAATTATTAGGCGGTAGTGATATACACTAAAATAATATCAAATAAAAATTTATATAGACTATCATCTAGACAAACATTTTCGTGTCCATTTATCCACTTTTTTATTGTCTCAAAATACCCAGAAACTAAAGCAGTAAAAATAATAATATTTCTATCAGATATTTCATTAAACACCTTTTGTGCATTTCTCAACCACCTCAAAACCTTTGAACATGAATCGATCATAGACGTTTGAACAATTGAATAATAAAAAATATGTCTTTTAAGTTTTTATGGGTTAATTTCTACTTTGTTAATCATTTAAATAGTTAATTTTCAAATATGGGAATTAATCACCACATTCCAAGCCGGAAAATTCTATTCAACTATTTCATCAAACACCTTCAAACCACTTCCAACACCACCAACTCTCAAATACCCAAAAATCAAAATAGTAAAAGAAACAACATTTGCGTCAGACATTTCATCAAACACCTTATGTCCATCCCTTAACCCCCTCAAAACCTTTGAAAACGAATCAATAAGAGACTTTTGAACAACTGCATAATATATAAATAATTTAATCCTTTTTAAGCCTTTACGAGTTAATTTTATATTTTGTTAATCATTTAAATAGTTAGATTAGGTTGATATGTTTTTGAGAAAATAGAGGGAAAATATGAGATTGAAGATAGAGTTACTAATAGAAAAAATTGGGTTAGATGAGGTATCAATAATGAAGGAAAATATATTGAGTTGGGTGAAGAAAAATATGAATTGTTAGATTGATGAAGATGATGAAAACCACTTTTCTGGATTTGTGATTGATGGTGATGAATACTACGAAATCCAAATAATAGGGACTAAAACTGAAGAGTGTTATATTTGCAAGGACGAAAAATATATCTCCCTTTGTCAACTCAGGTTTTTGTAACGTCCACTTGATGTTAAGGACAAAAAATAAAATTTTTTTATATTGCAAGGATGAAATTCAAACAAAAAATTTACATAAGCTAAAACTAAAAACAAGAAAAAAAAAATATTTAAACCTTGTTTTATTTACTCCTAAATGATGATTAAAATATATGACAATATTATAAATAAGAACATAGTAATTGCTTAATTAATTGATCAACTTCTCGCTCTTCTTTCATTTTATCTTATCTGTAAGTGTAACTTACGTTGAAATCAAATAAATGAATTTTTTTTTATGAATTATTAAAAATAGAAAGAATGAACAGTATTATAACGACAATAATACAATAAAATAAACGTGACAGCAAAATAGACTCTCTAACACTTTAGTAAAATAAAATAAAACAAAACAAAACAAATGTACTTTAGTCTGAACTTTCAATTAAAAAAATTTTATGTTGGAAAATAGAGTATGTTAATGTGTGAATTTAAAAATTGTTGAAATCCTATATTTTGAGTAGTTTTCAACTATACAAATATTAAAGTTCTACTTTAGATAGTAAACATATGTGGATTTGCTTCCATCACTATATAATGAGTTTCGAACTCTTGTGAAAAGTACACTAAAGTTGGATGTATTCCTTGATATTTAGAACTTTTTTGTACCGTAGTCAATTCCATTTTTAGAGCAGTTGTTATGTCGTAGTCTCTTCGTTTTTTAGTGCGGTTGTAATGCCGTAATTCCTTTGATTTTTAGAGTAGTTGTTATGTCGTACTTCCGTCGATTTTTGAGAGGCCCTAATGCCACTTTCCTTTTAGAGTGGTTATACGTCATAGTTTCAGATTTTTTTAGTGGTCCTAATACCACTATGAGTGGTTTTTCTGTCATAGTCCTTTTGATTTATAAGTGATCATAATACCATATTGCGAGTGACTTCAATCGTCATATTAAGAGTGACTTTAATTGTCATATTGAGAGTGTAATTCTAGAACCATTTTCTACGGTGCAATAGAACTTCGATACCGTGAATATGAGTTGTTTTATCTTGGAGACTTCAACCCAGTAGTATTTTCAGTGACATAAATTGTGATTATTAAACAGTTTTTAAAACTAAAAAAAATTTAAGACATTTCTTTTTGTCATGTCAATCTAAGAGATTATTGGATCTGGTTCTGGTGCCAATAATTTCAATAAACTATTTCAGTGAGATAAACGAAAAAGGATAAAAAAATTGAATAATTAACCCATGGGAGGATAATGATTACTCTATAAGAATTATATTCTTATTAGACTTATTGATGGTGTATATAACTACTACAGTTCCAACAATATTGTGAGTCTCTACCTCAAGTATCAGAGTATCAGATGATCAACGACAGACACGTGGAGGCTTACTCCCATAAAATTCAGAAGATAACTCATGCGATCATCTATTAAGGTACGTCACTCATGACATATTTAAATTAAATGTTTAAATTGAATATGGCTCATTCTTTTTGAATGTTGAAATCAATAAAATATCTCCTTCTTCTTACATGTTGTGTGATTTGAATTTTTGACATGCTAGAGTCTGTGATGTGACCACATCTTATTCAAAATTAAGTAACTTAGATCTCATGAGTTATCTTACCGATGATGTGTATAACTACTACAGTTCCAACAATATTGTGAGTCGCTACCTCAAGTATCAGAGTATCAGATGAACGACGACAGATTCGTGGAGGCTCACTCCCATAAAATTCAGAAGATAACTCATGTGATCATCTATTAAGGTATGTCACTCATGACATATTTAAATTAAATGTTTAAATTTAATGTCTCATTTTTTTTGAATGTTGAAATTAATAAAATGTCTCACTCTGCTTACATGTCGTGTGATTTGAATTTTTGACATGCTAGAGTCTGTGATGAGACCACATCTTATTCAAAATTAAGTAACTTAGGTTTAATTTCAAAGTTATCTTTAAATGATTTTGAAAAATGTGATTTCCATAGTCAAGCTAAAATAACAAAGAGTTCACATAAATCTGTAGTTAGAGAATATGAGTCTTTAGATTTATTATACTCTGATATATGTGAACTTGATGGGATGTTAATAAGAAATGAAAAATAAAAGTGAAGCGCTTGACATGTTAAGAATCTTTGTAACTGAAATTGAAAATCAATTTAGTAGAAAGATTAAGAGGTTCCACGTATAATTCTAGTTTGTTTAATGAGTTTTATAAATTGTCTGGAATTATACATGGAATAGCTACACCATAATTGTTTAAAGTGAAAGGTAAAGTTGAAAAAAATAATATAAATCTTACTGAACTAGTAGTTCCTAGTATGCTTAACTCTAGTGTTGCATATAATTGGTGTGCGGAAAATATATTGCTTATTTGCTATATTTTGAATAAAGTTCCTAAATATAAAAACAAAACATCTCCTTATGAGATAGTGAAGAAAAGACAATCGAACTTGTCTTATTTTCAAACTTGGGGCTGCTTGGCCTATGTCAGAATCTTTGATCTCAAGCGAATAAACTCGCCATTAGATCCTACAAATGTATACTCATTGGGTATGCAATAAACAATAAAGTGTATATGTTTTATGACTTAAATGCATAAGTGATCATGGAGTCAAATGATGTTGACTTCTATAAAAATAAATTCTCTTTCAAATCGAGAAATAGTAGGGGCGACTAATCAAATCAAGTTCTTGTGATGAGGAATACTAAAAGCAACAAACAACATGAAATAGAAACTCGGAAAAGTAAGAGAGTTAGAGTTGTTAAAGATTATAAACCCAAATATACAACATTTTCTTTAGAAGAGAATCCTAAAAATCTTAAAGAAGATTTGTCATCATTGGATGCAGATTTACGGCAAGAAACTATAAATATTGAAATGGATTCTCTAAGTCTAATATGACTTGACATTTTGTAGACTTGCCTCATGGTTGTAATCATTAGGTTGTAAATGTATATTGAATACAAAACTAAAACCCAATGGAATGATTGATAGATACAAGGCTCACCTTGAAGCCAAATGTTTTATACAAAGAGAAAATATAGATTTCTCCGACACCTTTTCACCGATCACTAGAATTACATCCATTAGGGTACTCATCTCACTTGGTATTTTTCATAACTTGGTGGTACACCAAATGGATGTCAAAACTGTTTTATTAAATTGTGATTTGGAAGAACAAATCTATATGGAACAACTTGAAAGTTTTGTGGTTCATGGACAAAAAGACAAGGGTTGTAAGTTAGATAAATCTTTGTATGGTCTTAAACAAGCTCCTAAGTAATGGCATGAAAAGTTTGATAACATGATTATATCGAATGAGTTTACAATGAATGAAAGTGACAAATGTATTTATTACAAATCTAAAAATGACATTTGCACTATCATGTGTCTCTATGTAGACTGACTACTCATATTTGATTCAAACATTCATGCTGTATAGATTGTAAAATTATTGTTGTGTAACAACTTTTATATGAAAGAGCTTGGAGAAGCAAATGTAATCCTTGAAGTCTAGATTACTAGGTTAGAAAATGGAATTTCTTTGGACCAGTCTCACTATATTGAAAAAATCCTAAAGAAATATAAATATTTTTAATGTAAACCTATTTGCAAACCATATGATTCAAGGGTGAAACTCTTCAATAACACTGGTGAAAGTGTTAGACAAACTGAATATGCGAGCGTCATTGGCAACCTCACTACCCTAGTTTTTTGTAGTAAAATGGTTTATATTATACAAAACTTAATTAAAAAAAAGGTCTTTAATCACATGGTTAATTAAGAAAAATACTTTTTCAAAATAAGTTTTCCCTTTTATTTGGATAGAGAAAGTAAGTTTTCATTTAAGTAGGCAATAACATGTTTATTACAAAGTTATTTTGTTACTTAAAACAATTTTTCGAAGTTAATAGCATAATACTACTTGTAGTAGACAATAAGTTTGAGTGCAATAGATGGATTATTTTGTAATTTGACTCAAACACAGTTAAGGGTAAGAAACACAAGTTGGTGGTATAAATTGTAGAAACACAAATGACGATGGCAGATTTAAACATCAAACGACGAATGTCACACTTACACTGACAATAACTGTTATTTTTGAATTTCAAAAAAGTAAATTATAAAATAAATTTATTTCACCGAATATATTACTGGGTTGAGTCGTGTACTAGATCGCTCTCTTTAAAAAGTTTCACAATATTGCTCAAATTGTGTAAGGCAGACTATCAACCCCAAATTCCCCATGATAAAACAACATGAATAAACTGTATCAAAGTTCTAATACACTATAGAAAACCATTCTAGAACTACACCCTCAATCGGACTATTAAAAAATTGTCACTTTTGATATGATACTATGACCACTCGAAAGAAAGAAAAGAAGACGAAGCAAAAACCTTGTGTGTGTTTTTTTTAACTAAGTAGAGTCTTCTATTATAGAGGAACTTGTTGAGGAAAAAAACTTTTTGATGAATGTTTTAATGACAACAAACCTTATGAAATAAATGATTAAGTTTTATGAATGATGGTATACTAATGATTGCACTTGAGTTTTGTTTAAGGAAGATGAATTGCATAAGTGAACAAGCAAAAAGCCATTCATCAAACTGCATAAGTATCCACTCAATAATGAAATAATCTCAAAATAGATCTATCATATATCAATCATTCAAGAGAATGATTATTACATCTTAAAGATAACATCTTCATGAAGAACATGATATAATACAATAATCAACGATCACACTATACTATAAATCAGAAGCAATATCATTTGAAAAAAAAAGCAAAAATACAAAGACAGTACGGAGAACTTTCTTGACAAAAGTCTGGAAAACGGAGAACGTTCTCCACAGTTCTGTGATTTCAAGAACAAATGATCTCCTATGTTGAAGAAGATGTTGCCCCTGGATTTCACAATCATTCTTTGTGTATTTCACAATCAAGTGATATATAATCTTCAAGGAATATAAATGATTCATCTCAGCAAAGAATCAATTCAAAATACATAGTAGAAAAACTATGGATTATGATGAATTAATCAACTTCAAGCAAAACTGATCATTCTCCACCTTCATTGTCAAGAACGAAGAACATTATTGACAACATTTTGATCATTTTGGACATTAGTATGAAAAACTAAGAATGTTCTGGTTATTAAAACTTAATTCTAGAAAAATGGAAAACTTTCTCCTTGACACAACTTTAAATCCAAAAATATTCTAGTTTTGACAATATTAATCCAAAAAAATTATGGTTTACAAAGAACAAAGTATTCTTTAGTTTAAGATCGATCTGGACAATGAAAGTACATCAATATACATTGTAAATCCCCAATATTTACTACAAAGGAACATAATTACATACTCAATATTATTTTGGACAGATTCAAAGAGAAAATGATCAACAAAATCAAAGCAATGCATCGAGAATATAAAATAAGATTAATCCCCAAAGTTGATGACTTGCGATAGACAAGAATATTTCTGGTTTATTGGTAAACCAATCCCTATTACGAATGTACCAGAAGTAGGTACACAAAGATCATACCAGAAAGATTAACAAAGGCAAAAGCTAAGCATTAAAAACTATCAAGCAAGACTAAATTGGTTTTTAATGCAAGTAAAGCTCTTGCAAATGCAAATGGATATCCAGTTCATATACTAGGAATATACAACTCTAATATGGGCGAAAGAATCACTCAAAAGGATCAAAGGATAAAAGGCGCAACTCAAAGCAAAAATGTCAAATGATTATTCTCCGACAATGTAGCATTGGTCTCCAGATTGATAAAAAACTCTCCAGCCTGTTACACTTGTTTTTCAGCAGCAAAAATCTTTCTCCAAAATGATCAACAACTATCTCTAGAATAATCAACATCATTCTCCAAGTATGATGACTTCAGTCCAGAATGATACAAACATTCTCTAGTTTACTGACCATCATTTTCTAGCCTTATATCATCATTCTCCAACATATTTTGCACGATTCAAAAGGCAGTCTTAACCTGAAATGATTAAGCACGTCTTTGGGGATGTTTGTGTTCATAAACAAAGGATCATCACAGTCAAGAATGAGAAACTACATATTGTACTTTTTTTATTATAGAAGCAGAAACGCAAAATGTTCATAATAGTAAAATTTAAAGTTTAAAAATATGGTTTTTGGCCAAATATGACACATGACAACAAGGCACCTTTTCAACGATCATAATAGATGTCATCAGCCTCCTCGAAGCCTATAAAAGAAACCCCAAGCTCAAGGAAAACACATAACTTCAAGTGCTAAGAAAATATATCAATTAGATACACTTATACACTTGAAAGCTTCTTAAATACAAAAGAACTAGTTCTAATTTCATCTTCATATATCCAGATCATATTACTGAGTTCTTTTATCAAGAATCTATTCTCAAATACAAGATGAGCATAATCGGATTCTACCAATCTCTATAAAACATCATTGTGTAAACTCAAAACTATAAAGGTTGTTTATAGTTTGAGTAGTTTTTGTAAAAATCCTTTTATGGTTAAAAGGTGAATTGTAAAATCCTCTCAAGATTGATAGGTGACTTGATTGAATCCTTTCCAGTTGGAAAGAAATTGTTGTTACAAATCAAGGTTGATCTTAACAAAAACCGTGTAAAATCAAGAACGTTCTCCGTTTGAACACTTAGTAGAAAATGCCACGGTTGTGAGGACTAGACGTAACTTGGGTTGGGTGAACTAGGATATATCGTTGTGTAATAATTCTTCTCTTATCTCTATTTACTTTTAGTCCTTTTGATTATCAATTTATATAGATAAGTTAAATGGCTGATTTTAACTAACCATGAACGTTCTCCATTTTTTGTTTTCAGAACCAAGAAAGTTATGCATTTTATGGTTTTACAACCAAGATCAATATTGAGTTATTTTCTTAAGTTTTCAACAAGAAATTTTAAAAAGGTTAATTCACAATTCAAAACCCATTTCTTGTGATTGACATTGCTACCTCATAACTCTACAACTGAAGAAGAGACAAATATGTGATCCATCAAACTGGGTCCACATAAAAACTACAATCCAAAATTTTATAGGTTTTGATTGGGGCAAAAAATTGATGCGGGAATCCATCGAAACCCGAAACGCGAAAATGCTAGGTTTTGGCAGGGGTAAACTGATGCGCAAATTCAAGGAAGGAATTGACCGGATCAGATTTTGAATGTTGACTCGGTTGAGGCAAAACACATGTAAAACGTATCAATGAGATGAAAACCCACACATTTATTAAAAATAGTTTTTTTAATTATCTTGATAATAAAAAATAATATATCACTTAGCTCAAGTTTCTCAAGTTTTCAACAAAAAATTTTAAAAAGGTTAAATCACAATTTAAACTGTATCAAAGTTCTACTGCGCTATAGAAAATTGTTCTAGAACTACACCCTCAATCTGACTCTTTAAAATTGTCACTCTTGATATGATATTATGACCACTCGAAAGAAAGAAAAGAAGATGAAACAGAAAGGGAGAAGCAAACAAAGTCTCGGATTTTAGGAGAGCTTTTTGTGTGCTTTTCTAACTAAGTAGAGTCTTGTATTTATAGAGGAATTCTACAACTGAAGAAGAGAAAAATATGCGATCCATCAAATTGGATCCACATAAAACTATAATCCCGAATTTTATAGGTTTTGACAGGGGCAAACTGATGCACGAATCTACAAAAAACTGGAAAAAAAAATATGTCGACACACAATATTTGAAATTCAAATTTCTGAAGAAAAAATATTTAAGTTTTTATATTAAATCTCTATACCATAATTAGAGAGAACTTAAAAAATAATTACCAATTCTGTTTGAACCTATTTACATACAAATTTGTCCTTAACGAGATAATTTTTTTCTTTCAAATATCAATATCAATTTAAAAATGGAAATAATTAAAGGTATGAGTTTGATATTCTACAAAAATGAAGAATCTATTTCATTTGCCTTTATTTATAGGGGTGTGCAAACGACGAATTAGGTCGGATTTAATGTGGTCTTTATTTATCTAGTTTTGACATTTGATCGGACCAACTTTCAAACTATAATCCGTCTCTTAATTCGATCAAATTCGATGTGTTGCATATTTAATAAGGACAAGATGAGACCAAGTTGGTTCCAAAATAAGTTGATAAAGAGAAATTCTTAAAAAAAAAAAACAAGAAGAAAAAAATTAACTTATAGCAAATCAGATATGATAACCACTTGTCAATTTATTTAGAGACAATAAATCAATAATAACATAAAATAATCATTTGTCATCAAATTAAATAATCTAAGATGAGACGAGTAACTCACGGAAAACCGAGTCCAATGTTTTTTCTATTTTGTTAGGACTAGTTAGATGTAACTATTACTTACAAGTAAGATGGTTTCCCAGGAGTTCTATTTACCTATGTTATTTGGATCATCCGCAGAATAAAGCGCTTTCTCATTTTCTAATTGTCTTATGCATTCCAATTCGTTATTTTGTGCATATTTTCTTCGTACCATATATAGCATTGTAAGTATAAAAATTTACAACTTGAATATTAAAACTAAAATTTAAATAACAAAAATATTATAAAAACTAAAACACTAAATTAAATTACAGAATATATATATATATATATATATATATATATATATATATATAT